>PNEQ01071371.1:0-25300 GCA_003012365.1 Medauroidea extradentata
GTTTCCATTTTTCTGTTTGTTCCCGGAACAACTTATAAACTTCTTAAACTCATTGCTAGCTCAAGTTTGGAAATCTCAGGTCGATCTTAGGTTTTGTACATTTGAAGTGAATCACACCCGTTGAGATATAAGAAGAATTTTGAAGTCGTTCTGTCTAATCAACAAAATTTTCGGGAACTTGACACGACGGCGTAGTTTGCGTGGGTCTTACCGAGGATGTCTTGTTGTAGGTCTGGACGGTTGTCTCTTGATCATCCCTCGATACTCATTCGACCACATCCTTCTCGTCCTGGGGCGGCGACCACGTACTCCCGATGCTCGTAAGACGATCGCGACCTCTTCGTCCTCAGATGAAGCTCTTGTTCCCCTCGTTTATCGAATAGTGGACCCGTCGAACTGTAGATCTCGGAGACTTGGACAGCAACGAACACGAAGTGGACTATGGAATGGCCTGATCCACGGGCTCTTCTTTACAATTCCCTGGAACATCCTTCTTCGGCGTTGACATCGTGCGTAATTTCCAATGAAATTCTCCTGGTATTAGTCGTAGAAGTAAAGTGAGACCTTTCTGACGACGCGTATGAACAATTTAGCGTCTCGTCGAAGAAATCCTCATGTCTTCTTGACTACACGTCTGTTCGGCATCATGGACGAGAACGTTCCTTCTTCCATAAATTTTTCTCAATCGTTCTTCAACAAAACTACTTCTCTTGTTTTAACGTCGCAACACCCATTCCAATCAATACTTTCCTCGTAGCTTACCCCGGGTTTGTTCGCCAATATGATCAGATCAGGTAGTAATCCGCGATACAAAACAAAATATTCCTAGCATAGATATAAAAGCTGTAGAAGTCATTAAAGTCTCAAAACCACAATACCTTATACATTCAATACATAGACAATTAAAACATACATTCTTCCTGGCACGTGGTAACTTTGGTCATAGAATAGTAAATACCTAGTTTCATTGACAAATAAATTGAAATTTATACGCATCTGTAACATTGGACAAAATGCTATGTTACACTACTTGAAACATAACACTCAGTTAAAAATAAAATGTATTCATTGAACCTCTTCTCAAATATTTACGAATGAAACATAATTAATGTAATTATCTGGAATAAAATAATATAAGTACGCCATTACTGTTATATATCGTCCCAGAAATCATGGAAATATTATCAATTATTAGGTCTGGTATGGAAACATATAACAAAATAATACATATTCCGCAACGAATTGTGTCAGATACAACACAAATAAACACAAGATATACAGAGCGAGAATACAAACGAAATTTCCAGAACGATTGAAAAACAATCAGGGCAAAACAATAAGACAGCACAGACAATTACTTCCGAGCTTTCGGGTTATCTGGTCTCCAACTCAGTAACTGCATATTCTGTCTTACTTGAGAAGTCACGAAACATTATTTAGTCTTGGTTATTTAGTTAGGCCTCTCGGTCTATGTGACAACAATGGCGTATATCCTCCATTTTATTCTAAACAATTAATTACAGTTGTAAAAGCAATCAAACCAAATTATATTTACTTCATTATCGACGTGCTTAATCCCTTAACTTCTTATAACGATTATTGAATAATTATTTGTTTTTATTAAATAGTTTATAATAGAGAGAAACTTTAAAAAAGAAAGGAAGTAATTTTGGTCGTTTGTTTTCAGTAAAAAGTTTCTAGTCATTGAAATTTTTCACGTGGTAGTACTTATTGAATCCATGTGGAACAGCAATATAAATAAATATTACTTCAGAAAAAAAATCGCTGATCTTGAGTTGTATACGTTATAAAATATAAACATCTCACAACTGAATATTAAAACGAAAAAAAAAAAAATTTGTATGAAGTAATATTCAACCGGAAACAACAACCATACTTTTAGGCCTAGGCGTACGTATATTTTACGCCGAAAACATCAAATAAACGCATGTTGTGAGAGTTACAATTCTTTGTCAGCAGAATAACAATATCAAAAATAGATTCTTATCGTTGCAAGCGGATAACATCACTAAAACAAACAAGAAAACAAATGTTCAGTACTTTAGACTGCTGTGAGTTACAAAAAACACACTTCTCATTCGTACGAATTTGTATTAACTCTTAAAAAATCTCATCAAATTAATTATACAAATGCTCTTTAAAGTATGTCATTCACAAAGGAAATAAACATATCGTAGATCAAAAGAATATATAATAAGAGGCATCACATAATTTAATCGTTATCTTTTAAATAACATTACAAAATGTATAACATAAATCTTTCAAGAACTCGTATGGTCATAACTAACAAAGTGATTGTAGCACGAAAACATTCTATTCTTTCAAGTAGATAACAGTATCGTACGCATACGAATTTTTTTTCATAACACCTTTTCAACTAACTTATAGAATTACACAAATTGTTTACTCGAAAATGTCTCTTAACAATGGTAAATAAAAATGTATTGTCATAATGTGTCGTTATGCGACACAAATTTAAACGTACACATAATTAAAATAGGTCTTACAGGTACAGACAAAAACAAAGTAAATAATTTCCCTGGAGCTCCTGGGAATCAAATCTACAAGCGTAGTCAAAGATCAGGTATTAGTATGACTAGACGACAGAAATTGCATTAAATCGCACTGACAATAAAACAAATACAGTTTATAGCAAATACTTTCACAAAATACATGAACACTGCTCTTAATAGGAACATTACATTTTACGATTAGGTGCGTATTAGAGGATTAAATTGGTAGGCCTACTAGGAGTAATTTAGTATAAATAACATTGTGAGAGATAATCATTACCTTAAATTTAGAAGTAGCTTAATTCTTTCATAATTACGATTTAATACTTCGAATACAACGTGAGAAATGAAAGGTAATGTAACTAGCTAGTCTCTATTAAAATATTTTCAAATAAATCTTGCCGAACTCGTAGTCAGGAATAAATTAAGAAAAATTCAGTGTTGTTAATGACACGGGTTCATGAAGTGTTGGATCTTACATCGAGTTACCATATACGTTCGGAGAAAATTGTGTACGTGGGAGAAATGATATATATATAGATAGATAGAGGTGAAGGTGGAACTTACAAACCACGTCTATCTTCCAGCTGGCTTCCAGGTAGCCATGAGTGATGTTGGGGTTCTCGGCGCGACAAGTGATAGACTTGCCATCGTCCTCTGTGGTCGGCACGAAGCTCAGCTCGCTGACAGTCACGTTCTCCCGTGTTTCCTCCTGCCAACACCAATATTCTCTCATCCACTCAACTTCACAATACAACATGGCGAATTAGAACACGGGGATAAATAGGAACAAAATTAGATACAAATCCCTGACGTACACTTTTCGATTAAGAGCGTTCCAGAAGGGGAAAAAAACTATTTTTTTATTTCTGTGAAACAGTGTTAATTTTGCAGAAGTTACTTACAAAAAATTAGCTCAGCCAGTTTTCACATACTGGCATTTCAAAGTAAAAATTTGCATATTTTTAGTTCATACACCCCTCGAAAACCAACCCACATAATGAAACGAAATAATTCACGGCGAAAGAGCATGTCACTGGCCAGAGCCTTACGTATTTAAAAACTCATTCACACAATGTTTTGTATTTTTTAAAAATTTCTGAAATTTGGCAAATTGTTTTCTACTTATTAAATTTTTTATAAATACAAAATATTTTGCATTGGGTTTACGAGGGGTTTATGAACTAAAAACATGCAGCTTTTACTTTAAATGTCATAATGTGAAAACTGGCTGAGTTAACTTTTTTTTTTGTGAGAGTATAATTTAGACCTACTTCCATGTAAGGTCTACTTAACTAACACTGTTTCATACAAATATAAAATTATGAAATTCTTCCCTCGTGTGCGCCGTTAAATAATATGATATTAAAGGAAAACTTATATTTGTAAACAGTTTTTAGTTGCCTATTTAAATAAATAGTTCTTTAAATAGAACTTATGCTCAAAATGTGGCTCTAAAATTATGTTCTAAATCAACCCTGTGTTCTTATACACTTGTTATAGAGTACCTAAATTTTACGGGGCTCATAAGTCAATGCTGAAAGCGTTCATTCAAAATATCAGGACTCGCGAATACATGGATTCAGCCTTGGAAGGAAAGAAGTTGTGAGGAAGGGGGAAAAGTGTCAAGCTGTGGGGCATCCTTAAATCAAAACAATTAAATCATATGTACTTATAGAATGAAAAATAAGTTAAAACTTTAAAAGATATTTTCATATATTCCACACCACAACTAGTATTACGTGTAATAAAACGTCTGTGAGAATAAATTGAGCATAGGATACATTGTTCCTACGAAGCACATCTTTTACTTATTATTGGAACCGAAATCTATGTGCACACCTAAACAAAGTTTATAGTGGCGGTACAATTTCATTTCAATAATATTTCTCGTGACAGGATAAAACATTTCCTAATATGTCGTTCTGAAAAAAGTTTACAAGAATTGCGTGAGGTCAGGGGTTCACACGCTGTTTTTGTAAACACATTTTTTTTTTTTGTAATTTTAGAAGGGAGTAGACATCCTAAAACTCCCATATATATATATATATTTGTTGAAAATTGTATTCACTGTGTAGAAATATTTTATTTTCAAAGCAAATTCTTTATAATTCTGGCGAATGACCGACTTAAGAAAATTTAATTAAACGCGATAGTTGGTCAAAACTAATTATATATATATATATATATATATATATATATATATATATATATATATATATATTGCTTTGAAAAATTAGGCTGCATTGCAAAAATAATTTTCAACCAATCCGTGTGACGGTTTTACGATATCAAATCCCTTCAAGAATTTAATAACAACGATCTGTAATATATATGTGTTTTCTAACAATGAAATATATTTACATTTCTTAACTAAACATTTGGCTTTGTAAAAGCACAGAGTAAGAATTTGGGTTTTTTACAGTTTGTAATGAGGCCATGATCTTTCACTTATTTCAAACAATTGCACATAACTCAAATATGTTTCAACCAAATACTTTGAAAAAATTTGAGACTGTGTACAGTCATGCGATACGCAATTTTGCCAAAGAGGTTTTTAAAAATAATGTTCCGTTTGCTAGAAAAAATTATTTTGCTTCATTTTGGTTTATTTTGACAACAAAATATGTGTTATTTCAGGGGCAAAAATCTAAAAATCCGTCTTGTGTATTGCAACAGAAAAATTCAGATACAAACTATGATATACAAGTGTTAAAACTGCCGGAAGAAATTTTTGATATATCTATTCATTTGCGTTAAAAAAAATGTTTTCGAAACCACTGCAAAATCAAAGAGCGGGGCCTTAATGGCATGCCTGCACTAGCCTAGCCTGCAGAAACGTCTGAAACGTAATGCACATTTCTTATTCTGGATATATTCAAATACCGTACCAGAAACCATCATACTCCCAATTGAGATGTAAGACATTCGAACAGTACTCAGGATCTTTTGCACTTTAAAGAAGTGAAATTTTCAAAAACGAAACTAAAATGAATTATGGTGCACAACTACGTAAATTCAAAATGGCGACACTACTTATTCCTTAAGAGGCCTGTGTACCTAATGTAAATTTGGCCGATATGAGTCAAACTGCAACATTCGACAAAAACCCTTCGAATCATTCGTGGTGCGCTAAACTTGCATGCAGTGTTTTCGTGAAGTTTTTTTTCCCCTATCGTACATTCAGCAGTGCTCGTGAAATTTAATTTGTGAATAGTTTATGCTAAGTGCAGCAAACGCTTTTAGATTTCTGTTGTACGATCCTAAGGGGTATTTTTTTAGGTAAAGACATCTATAAGTCCCCCCCCCTTTTTTTTTTCAGGTCCCTAAAATATTGTTTCTGACAAGGAGCCTTTAAAGCACTGAACAATAGTCTGAAGTAGGCAGTGATTTTTTCGTAGGTAAACGTAATGTCAATACGTTACTGCAGTTTTGCTTAGAAAAAAGATATGCGCGATTCGCTAGAACATCGTTCATACGCTGTGTACATTCGGCCTATTATTGCTACTATAACTAGTTGCGGTGTGACGGTCCTAAACTAAGACATAAAGAATTAAGAGAACAAGTAAAATATATTTAATCTTTTTTTACCAATCGTATCAAGAAGTGACGGATACCATCGTGAACTTTCTTTTTTATCGGCATAAACATTTGTGACAAATTCTCCTTTACCGTATTTATTGTTCGGCTATATCATATCTCTTTGAAGATGGTAGATTTTAAAATTTTGGTAATTTTTTTACACTTCCTTTGGTCGTCGCTCCAGTCTCTCTGTTAGGTACTTTTCTGTTTAAGAAGTTTTCACCCTCTTCCTGTGTTTCAGAAGTTTGCGCTATCTAAAATCAGAACTTAGGGTCTACAAGGAGTGCAAGTTTTTGATCACTTTCATGTTATCGGCTTGTCAAATCTATCGATCACAAGTGTCGTCTGGAGGTGGGAAAGTCTGAGATCGTGTTTTAGTAGCTCTTTTATAGTAGGTGGAGAAAAGTAGTTCAACAAAGAAGATAAAATTTTACACCCTCAGCTGCGGCCTTCTTCGTATTTTTTGTCTGGTTTCTCACAAAGTTGTCATCCTGGTGTTCCAATACTTCTTTCTATGTCTAGTGTTCAATTTCTTATTTTTGTAATCACAATGATTAAACTCTGGAAATAATATACTGCATTGTACTTCACCTTCTGACCAGTAATTTAAGTAGTATGAACAGTGAACAAAGAGTAAAATATTACAATATTCGTTAACTAGCAAACAATTTGTATCAACCGAGAAATATGTGTGTGTGTGTGTGTGTGTGTGTGTGTGTGTGTGTGTGTGTATATATATATATATATATATATATATATATATATATATAGATAGATATTCGTGGTCTTTAAAGTTACTGTGCATAAAAAATCACGAATAGTGACAAATAATTCATTTTTATTCGGACACAAAAGTAGTGACTGTAACGTACCAAATTATTCAAAATACTTTCTAACTAACCATACGGTTCATTAGCAGTGTCAGAAAAACAGAAGCTTATTCATTACTCATTTAATATATAATTGCGAACTGCGTAGTTGATGTAAGTTTCCGAATGAATTTCTGTGGCAGTGAATTCATGTTTGTACGAATGTGTGTATGTATTTGTAGATTACATACATCACACACCAACACCCACATCCACACACACATAGACTGCTCTTTATGTTCGTGAAGTTGGAATAAGTAAAATGCATTGTTTTTCAAAGCACGTATTCTACTAAGTCAAAAGAATAAATAAATATTTATTTGTTAAGTACATAATACACATGCTCTTACAATGATCAGTTAAATATTTCAGGAAGAACACTTTATTGGACGATAACGATCTGTAGCTATTAATAAATGTAACAAGACAAATTAAAAAGCAAAGTATGGTATACGTTTAGTTGATGATTAAAACTTTCAGTTATGATTAGTGCGTTATTCATTCTTGTATTGAAAACCACTCAAATTATACCATTGTTTAACCAACATTTTTTGACTCAACCACATCTTAGATACCTTTATGCATCTGTTCACAGAACCATGTCGACCTGAAAGTTCCAACAATTTTGTATTCCCTCCACACATCAACAATAACTCTAGCATTCATATTCGACATAGAATATATTCGCGGAAACTAAGCACTATTTAGTGATACGGTTACTACTTCCATTCAGGCCATAATATCACTTTGAGTCAAACATTAAATGCTTACGTAACTACTAAAGCTAAGAACATTAAGGCGCTCATCTACTGGCCGTGTGTTTGTGTGAGTAAGGCACGGCGCTAAGGGTGAAGTTGACCGGTGCATCTGTTGCAGTATCGCATACATCGCAAGACACTGACAGGGCGTGCAGTGGAATCGTTGATCACTCGCCTGACTGGCGCTTCCACTGACGACCCCGTATTTATACTGATGAATAATTCTAAGCAAAGTCTATTGAATGCTTTTAAAGCAATTTCACACAAATCGCGTGAGTAGTTTTTTAGTTGTAACCGGTTGAAAAAGTTTCTTTTGGCCATTTTGAGAGGCTCCGAAATGATTTTTCTAATTGACGTAATGCTTTGAAATAATTATTGTTCTGTCATCGTGTTTAGTGTGTTTTCTTTTCGTACATTGATGTAATGCGCACAAGTGGAATAGTTCCGTTATAAAAACGTATTTACGAGCACATTGTAACGTATGTTAAGTGCGTGTTAGGCAGCGTCCTTATGAAACATTTTAAAAATGTTTGGAGACGTAAATATACCGTAGGGTCGAAGATCACCCGGCATATGGATTTATTTGTTGGTTCAAATACAACAAACAATTAAACTAATAGTGTTGGAGCCCGCATTGATTTATTCTGGGTTAAGCTAACGAACCAATTTACAGTACGTGAATATCGTAGTTAATTTTTGTCCTGCCTATAGAACTGGCATTTTGTGTGTTGGTCTAGAGGGTGAATTCCAGCTCATCGCAAAAATAAAAATTGTTGGACTTAGGTTAGTTAAGAATCGTGCACGTACAGGGTTGGAATAAGGAATAAATATTTTATAAATATTTATAAATATATATTTAGAAGATAACTACTTTAGATAAAAACTACGTGACAAATATTTCAAGAAATTTTTTACGAAATAGTAGTTGATAAGATCATACTTATTAGCAAACTTTTTATTTTGACATGAAAATTAATTTATCCAATATTTATTATAAAATTGACAAGAAAACTTACTACACAATTTTTGAGATCATAATAGAGTTTACAAGATTGTATAGGTATTTGTGCAAACGTCCCTGCTTATATGTTTTTAGCCACGCAGGTTTTACGAGATGTTTTGATAGTTATGGTGTAGACTGAAGTGGGGTGTGCTTCATTGAATTGGTGAGAACGTCCATAAGTTTAGCGACAAAACGTGAATTAAAAAATAATTACAACATAGTTAAAGCGTTTCACATGCGTTCTTATGACCTGCGTCGGTAAATTCTAAAGTGGTACATGACTAATTTTGTTTTACTCGTCCGCTTACTAAAAATGATTATTTCAGAATAAAAGCTTGTAGCGAAAAAAATGTCGGTATAATAACGAGGCTTACAGCAAAACTTGTTACATTAATGTTTTTCAGCAGTCATTGATTAAATTAACAGTAATTAATATAATCCACTCGAAATATTAAGGAAAGTTAAATTATTTTAATTGTGCTTAATTTGTTTTCCTTTGCTACAAAAAAAACTTACTTTTTATATAATACCAAAAATTTAAAACTCTTATATTTTTGTCAAACCACCCTGTTTAAACACAAGATGAAAATGTCTCTATAATTTCTAGTATAAAGAAGATGTGTTTACTGTTAGCTTCACACCCGTACATGCCACTCTCTCATCTTACCCGTTGTGTCGGAATTGTGTCGGGAACGTAGTTATTTCTTGTATCTAAAGTTCCAGAGAGCAAAGTCTCATTCAAGGCATGCGAACAACCCCGCCTACGACATCACCAGCAATCCATCACCTGGCGCTAATGTTCCGGATCTCCGCGATACATCTTCTCCTCGAGCTCAGCTTGACAGTGGAGAAAGCAGTACTAGATGCCTAGAGGACAGGTGGTGAGAGAAGGTAAGGTAAGTGGGCTTTAAGTCTCGTCGACAGCAAGGTCGTAAGAGACGGCGATACACGACACAGGCAATGTAACCGGAGAAGAATCAGCCATGGTCTATATCAAGCCTTCTCAATAAATCTACATTTGACTATGAACCACTTGTATTTTAGTTAATGCAATAAGGAGGGAAAATAACTATGAAAAATTGGGAAGGGGGTGGATGACGAACAGGAAAATATGATCAATATTAAATTAATTTAACAGAACTTAATGTTGATATTTTAACGTAGAAAAATTCATAATTCGTCAACTGTATATAATACATTGATTGAACTTTTATTTAAGTTATTTCCTTTAAATGATTCAAACTGGCTTATTTTCTATAGTTTTGATAAGCAAGCAGTAATCAAGATTCAAGTAGAGAGATATCGGGAAATCATAGAATCTAACCCGGACCCTCCCGAATGCAAGTTTAACGTATTGCTGTTGCACCTCCTCGCTCGATGGGTGGTTGAACGAGTGGGGAGTGGAGATTTTCGGTGCTCAAGTCAACTCTAGTGGGAAACATGCAAGGTGAGCAGAGAGATGAGGTAGAATGCGAAGTCGGTGGAAACGAGAAAACTCAGAGAAAACACGCCGGCAAAATGGCAATGTCCGCTACGTATCCCACATGCGAAAATCAGTAACGACCAGGAGTCGAACTCGGATCTGCATATAAATTGATGAGGGAGGAGGGGGGTGAGAAGCAATTATCTGTAAATTATACACCTACGGCCCCACCAATATATCGCATTTGACACTAAATGCGTACCTATCAAGTCTGTCACTATATCATTTTACTTAATCTAATATTGTGGCAACACAGAATGTCCAGAAACAATCATACTAAACGCAGCACGCAAATCCTGGAGACGAAAATATTAGTGGCAAAATGTACGATGACATTTTAAGTGCACAATGTTGCAACATAGCATCGTAGTTAGTCCCCACTTTCGCTCCACGCATATCTTACTTTCTCTTTCTAATAGTGTTCTGACCTGCATATAAAAAGGGCGTGGTACATAATTCAACGGCAAAAGCATTAATCTATAACTGTAGGTTTCTTGAAGCCAATCTGCGAAAATTGAACAATAGCAATTCTAGGCAATAGTTTTAGCCAACATTTTAAACAAAATTGTTTCCAGTGTAACGAACTTCTGAGGCACAATCTCAGGCGCCGGAACCTCGTGCATTTAACTGCGGTGCAAGAGATCACGCGTAACGAATTAGTAATTCTGGATGAATATTTACTCAAAGTTGGAAAATAGCATTATCTAGGATTGTCATTGAGTATTTTATCCATATTGGCTTCGAAAATAGCGTAGAAATCAATTGATGTTTTCAGCGTCTATTTATCTACCACGCACTCTTAAGTGTGAAGGTTAAAATCCCAAGCAGCCCAACAAAATTCTACGCTCACTTGACGTAACATACATAAAATAATGCTGAGACGTGGAGCGCAAGAGGGGACATTCTCTGTGCAGTGTTGCCACAGTGTGTACGTAAAATGTCATAGAACTTTGCAATTTATATATATTCGTCTCCAATTTAGCCCAGGATATGCGCGGTGTCCTTACTATGCGTTTGTTTCTGAACATCCTGCATATTTGACTAAGAGTACTTATTGAAACAAGACCAAAGTTACATTACTTAGCAAATTATTTTGGCAAACGTTAAATGAAAAAATTTGAGACTTAAGAGCTGTTGTTACACACTAGGTTTATAGTTAAGTACACTGGTGTTCAGAATTAAAGATCGACAGCCATTACTTTCGTGATCATTTTGCTACAAAAAAGGTTTGGGTGATGATTATGAAACACCAACATAGTGAACACAAACATTTTATATGGATAAACTATTCGAAAAAAAAAAAAAAAAGATGTCCTGCTTTTCAAAAGTTATTCGCCCCGCATTCATGCAGAAAATCTGCTACTCTGTCAGACAGCAATTCAGGCATGAGCAGGTTGTGGCATTCTCCGATTATCATCATTCGTAGTTTATCGTATTGACGTTCATTCTCTCGGTTGAGCAGATCGTAAGCTTTGGAGAGTGTCTTGTGGATTTGGACAAAAGCAACTTGTCTTCCTACAGCAGCCCGCATATTGAAGTTATTTCAACTCGTACAGCTCTTACAGTAAATTAACCTATAACAAATCTACTTGACAAGATAATTAAGAATTAAAAACTATATTTAGTACAAAATTTAAATGTGTCTAAGAACACCTAAATCTTTCGGCGAATTTTCTATCGCTCGTTTCTTACATGACGTTACTTATGCAGACAGTGTAATTCGTGATGTCGTCGGATATCAAAAGACAAGGACAGTGATCCAATGGATATAATAAGTTTTAAATAGATCGCAGGCTAACTTCATTTGCAAACGAAAATAACAAAATGTAGTTGTTACGTATTTACATTCAAGTAAGTAACAAAACTAATAAAATAAAATAATCCTGTGATCAAGGTCAAATTAAAAAAAAATCTCTAAAATTTTGAATAATTTAAAAACTATCGAAAACTTTTTTTAATCACTACATATACTTCAAAAAATTAAAAACCTTTAGAAAATCGTGAATAGCAACAAAAAAAAAATTTGTAAAAAAAATTAACTACGGTGTAGTTTTATTTGCAATGTATTTTCATTTAGTATTTACATTTATAGGTAAGTAAACAAAACTTAATAAAATAATATAGATACACTGCTGCCTGCACCATCTACCCTATGACGTCACAAGTTACGTGGATTAACAGGACAATGTATTACTGACGGTAGGATCGTTTCGACAGTTTGAATAGACTAGGGCACGTCAGTAGAATAAGAAACTGCAACAATGACATGTCGACATTTTCAAACTTGCTAATGTAATGCGATTTGCCGTTTTAATTTATTTTTCCGAGAGAAAAAACTAAAATACAAAAATCTTGTTGTGTTACTCATAGCGATTTAACAATACTGAAACTTTTTAGCTTGTTTTATTACTTAAAACAAACGTGTGCACAGTTTGACATTAGCTAATACATAATTTCAAAATAAATGTTGGTGTTAAGGGGCACTGTCTACATAAACGTCATATTTTAATTTTTATATTTGTACAATACATTTTTTTTCTTATTTTAAAAACATAAATTGTGACAAAATGTTACTCTTACGAAATTTTTTATCTCTCATATATTTCGCGTAATGACTCGTAAACGTCAAAATATACATTTACGATGTTATGTACGCCACTATAACCAACTGTCACACCAAACTGAAAACAATTACAGTGAATAATGATGTTGTATGCTACGTCTCCTAAATAAGAACAAAAAAAAAAATACTTTTGTACAAAATAATTGCTGAAATTTGAAATTAAAACATTAAAATGTGAAGAATTTTTTAAAAACACAAAAAAAAAATCTTTTTGTTTTTATATAGGTGCCGTTGTAGCCTAAACATTGTTATTTCCAATACTTTTTTTTTTAAATTTGATATGTCAGTTGGTTTTAGTGGCGTACATAAAACCGTAACTGTAAATGTCGACGTTTATGGGTCATTAAGCAAAATCTATGAGAGAGAATACAATTTCATAAGAACAAATTTTAGTCAATATTTATTTATAAAATAAGAAAAAATATCTGGAACAAATCTAAAAATAAAAAAAAGTGACGTTCAAATCTGATGGAGAACACGCCCTTAACGTCCCTAATAACTCAATATGTTAGGATTTTATTACATTTTTTGGTCAAGTTCGGGCTACGAAATTTATTTACCATTTCCATTTAAGAGCTGATATATGAAAAAAAAAAAAAAAAAAAAAGCCAATTTGTAAAAAATACCGAACAAGCTCCTATCTGAAATGCCTCATTTCATGAGCGGCAAGTACAGGTGTAAAGTGTTTCGAAGCCTTATTAAGATGCTGTGTTGCCTCGATTGTTAAAATTATATATTTTCGTTTAATAAAAAAAGGGTGTGACGAATTATCAGCAATGCTTCTTAATAGAAATATTGCACATTATTTATAGGTACGTAATTATGGAGTAAATTATTAATATCAGTTATTTATTAATATATGATGGGACAGAATTATCTTTAATTTTGAAACAACCTAATTATATCATACTAAGACATAATATTTTGAATACAATGTGCGTAATGAAAATGCAATATAATTTGCTGCGTCCCTATTAAAATATCTTCAAATTAATCTTGCGAAATGTGGAATCAGTAAGAACTTGAGAAAAATTCAGAAGTTTAGTGAAACGAGCTCGTAAGTAGCGTAAATTTGTTGACCAATATAGTATAAACACTTGTAAGAAAGTAAGAATACAGACAAACTTTATTGAAATGTGTTATCCATCCCCTATAAGTTCCAACAAAACGGTTAAAAAAATTTAACAAATTCCTAGCACTGTTATTCAAATTCATGTTAAAATATATTCCACGATAATTTATTATGCTGCTATTTGAAAAGACTGAGTAAAATTACATTCACCCTTTAGTTAAATGTAACCAAAATGTACCGGTTTTTATAATACAGTGACACCGAGTATTTGAATTATTTTTCTTAAGTTTTTTAACAACTGGCGTTTGCGCACTGGCATCCATACTGTCCTTCAATATACTGTTTTGCTATCCCGAGAGAAAAATATTTTTAATATTTTCATAAATAGCCGAAACCTTCAACTGCTCAGTTTTTTGTTTTGGCTACTTGCATAAATTTAAAGGCAGTTCTCATTCACGAACTGTTAAACATTTCTAAAACAAACAGCATTAAGTGAAACTTACTTTGCTAAGTTAATTACATACACTGTAATGTATGCTCCCGTTTTCAGCAAACTTTAACGTTTAAGGAAAGGTAGTATGGAAAATGTTACAGTTCACTACTGTAAAGTGATGCTTTTCTGAGTATCTTTCACATACGCAAATTAGATACAATGTAAAAAATGGTCCTTCAAAGCGATCTTATTTATAACGTCACGGTTTATATTCTTGCTTGGTTTCTATAAAGCACAACCATTAAAATATTAATACGTAGCCTGTAATTTAAAGCGTTAATACTACGCATATAAGTGTACATAGTTTAACCAAAGTTATATCAAACGGTATCATGAAGAACGTAACCTTACCTGAACGTAAACTTCATGAACTAACATAACCTAAAGGTAACTATGCAGCTATTACTGACAAAATAATGTATCGTGCTATTCGATGGTCTGACCTTTTGTACACAACTTATGACTTACAAATTAAAAATAACTTTCCGCATTGACAATTAGAAATAAGTAACATAAAAAGAGAGTTGAGATTCAAAATGGATTAAGTGCCAAAAACCTATTTCCGAGGAAAAGCAGAAAAATGTAGAAAACACATACACTCACATATTTAATGGGAATAACATAGTTAAATAGTAAGAATAGATAATACTGACATGGCTAACAAAACATCAAAAATACAGGGTGAGTCGGGAGGAAAGATACATGCTTTGAGGGGTGATGGTACTGGTGATTCTGAACAAAATGTTTCTAATAAACATATGTCCTTTTCTTAACCTTTTCAGGGAAACCTAATGAAAACAACAAGGAACGGGATAAGTGCAGGTGACGGTAAATCACGCTACTGTTATCATATGTTGTGTGTAATTTTGTACATTTCCACACGGTAGCACTCTAAGCATGGCGCAGTTGTTTACCTCAGTCTCAGTCCTACAGAGCTTGTCCTACTATTCGGAACTACAGCGTTGTTACGGATACAGTGAGTACAGTTCAGTGTAGTCAACAATGCCACAGGTCTTCACACATGCAGAGTATGCTGACATGATGTTTGTCTATACTGTTTCTCCAATGGAAATTCCAGAGCCGCTGTTCATGTGTACGAACGATGATTTCCTAATCGCAGAGTTCCAGATAGCAGGGTGTTTAGCAGGGTGTTTGCAGGATTGCGTGACCGTGGTACGCTTCCCAGCGTAAACGTTGTATTCGAACGTCCCGTACAACAAGCTCTTAACGAAGTTGAGAACATTCTTCAGGTACTAGAACGCAGCCCAACAACTAGCTCGAGACGAATTGCTGCTCAAATTCATGTTCCACAAACAAGAGTGATACGCACAGTACACGAGCAGGGCTTGTACCCATATCATCGGCAGAGTGTACAACATCTGCCTGAAGGAGATGATGTCCACCGGCAAGAATTCTGTCAGTGGATCAATGCCAATGATCGATTAATTCCACGTATTATGTTCACTGATGAGTCAACATTTACCCGCAACGGAATCAACAACACACGCAACTCTCACGTATGGGCAGACGAAAAACTACACTCTACTGTAGAAAGGAATTTTCAACGACGTTTCTCAGTTAACGTGAGGTGCGGTATTATTGTAGACCAACTCGTCAGTCCAGTAGTTTTAGATAATCGTCTTAATTGTGTACGATATCTTGATTTTCTTCCAAACGTGTTACCAGAATACTTGGAGGATATATCTTTGGCCACAAGAGATCGTATGTACTTTCAGCAAGACGGAGCTCCTGCACATTCTGTACGGCCAGTGACACAGTCCCTCAACGAAACGTATCCTGGGCGTTGGATCGGTCGCCATGGAGTCATTGCTTGGCCACCGAGGTCACCTGATCTTACCCCATTGGATTACTGTGTGTGGGGTTGGCTTAAAAGCGAAGTCTACACGCGCAGGGTGGACACAAGAGAGGAACTTCTCGCTCGTATTTACCATGCTTATGTGCGTGCTCAAGTAAAGCAATGTGCTAATGAGCTCAGATCAGCAACACAGCAGCTTTCTATCAGAGCAGCAAAATGCATTGAAGTTGGTGGTGGAGTGTTTGAACATGTTTTGTGAGGGAATGTACACAAATAAACAAACCATACGATAACAGTATCGTGATTTACCGTCACCTGCACATTTTCCGTTACATGTTGTTTTCATTCGGTTTCTCAGAAACGGTTCAGAAATGGGCAATGTTTATTAGAAACATTTTGTTCAAAATCACCAGTACTATCACCCCTCAAAGCATGTACCTTCCCTCTCGACTCATCCTGTATACAGACCTACAAAATTAAACAAAAGAGTATCGGAATACAATGTACACAAACTGTGCCACTTATTTATTTTTGAATATCTTTTTTAATATCATTAATCGTGACACTTATTCCCTCTTGAATATCACTAGCCATGGCAGTTATTCCCTTTTGAATATCATTACACACGGCAGTTATTTACTTCTGAATAACATTACCCATGTCACTTATTCCCTCTTGACTATCACTGTACATGGTACTTATTACATTTTGATGTAAATCCTACAACAATAATGGTATTGAATTACCTCTCTTTTGAAGATCGTAGGGTATGACACATAGACCATTTTAATGGAATAATCGTGAAAATATGGATTCTGGCACTAGGCCCCTTTTGAATTTCAACTCTTAAATTTTGCATGATTTATTTCTGTAGCACAAACTTTGATGTGTAGAGAATTCGGTAAAATAAACCGGAAGTACAGAACAGGCAATATCGTGTTTGAAGCATTTAAATTTTATAATAGTTTAATAAATAATATACACCAAACTTGTCAAAATACAGAGCAATCATTTTTCATTTACAATTCCGGAAACTGAAATGGTTGGTAAACAATAAGAACTTCATAAATAAACTTTTCCGTACAGATAAAAAAAAAATTTAAACGATTCAAAACGTTTATTATGACGACCTTAATTATGTCAGTGAGTAAGAATAATTCTATGATAGCGAAAACGGAACAGTAAAGGTAGAACAAAAACGTTGCGAAATTCTCTTTCTGCCATGGAAATGATTAATACAGCTACAGTACTTCATGATTAAGGCTAAAAAATCGTTCTCCGTCTTTTATCGTTACTGTTAAGACTGCTAATAACAGCAGTACTCGACTTGCGAAAGTGGGCCGGTATCTTCTTTTAATCCTTCTTTGCGATTCTTAAGCCTTTCTTCTCTTAATTCTTCCCCCTTGTGCATTTTTTACTTTCCTCGCCAGTTTCGTAATTGCGTTTTCCCCTTAGAAAGTAATGGCGGAAAAAAAATATGGTGAAATGAAGGTAGAAAAAACGGAAAGAAATGAGTAAAGCAACCAGTTTTCCGTCAAAATGGTGTTGTGTGTATACCTACTTTGCTCTTTTAACCCACTCAAATTTATATGGCAGAGAAACTTTGTTGCTTTCTTTACAGGTCGCGTTGTTATGCCTACATAAAAAAAACTAAGCTGTTATTTTCCAAGCGTATATTCACTCTCGAAAACGATGAAAATTACTCGTTTTACTCACATCATAATAGGTATTTAAAGTTCACTGTCATCGACATGAAATAACTCAAATTTACGTCTACGGCAATCAAACATATAAACGAGCATACAAACTGCATCAAATAACGACCTATTACCCAAAGCATAATCTTACCACTGCTTAAAACAATTAGTTCTGCGTAAAGATTACACCCATACATTTGTTAGAAATTATCGAGAAAATACGAGAAAAGCCAAAATTGATGAAAAATTTCCACGAACTATAGAACTATTCTCAGAGTGGCCACCTGAGGCCGGGGGGTTGTAAGTCTGAGCTTAACTAACACACCGAACACTTACATCGCCTCTATGTACAGCAAGCTCAAGGGTGTTGTCTTCCGTCCGTAGCGCTCAGATGTGTGTATTTAATCTTTGTCGTACATATTAGGACGACGTCATTTGCATGTAACTTTACAACTTTAAAGATTCTGCGCATAAATATTTCTGACCTAATATAAATCGCTATGAAACCGGTTTGGAAGTTTTCAGCATTAGAAACAATTCACCTTACAGTGCGAACTGGGAACTAACATTGGTTGGTGCTTCAGCTGCGTTATAGCTTGTTTAAAATAAAGATATTAGACATTTACAGTCGCTCATTACTACAACAACATTGCATCCACATCTAAAACTAATATATATGCTTTACATACAAAACGGTTGACGTTATATTTACGAACCGTGCACAAATTATTCTGGACGAAATACTGGTGGAGTGCACTGCGCCAATTTAAGGGCTGACGTGCTGAAAATGTTCATATACAGACTTTACTTCGCAGGATAAATAGTAACGTTTCATTAACTATAAATAGTTGCTGGCCTCCGCAGTGTGGTAGTTGGCATGCCGGCCTATAGTGCGAGAGGTCCTGTGTTCAAAACCCAACACGGGCATGAATGTTCCTGTCGTTTACTGAGGTAAAGATAGTTTGTAAGCCACCCCTCACTAAGCCGAGCGGCACAAAACAGGGAGACGATAATAAATACTCTAAAATACAATAAACAAAAACAAAGGCCAAGGTCACACTGAAGGTTAATCCTGCTCAGTTAAATACATTCGGCAGCCATGTTTGATCGTGTTCAGAGCTTAAACACATTTGCGAGGTTACACGACTATAAATTCAATGAACTTTCTAATCTCAACAAACTTGGTACCTGAAATGAACCATACTTAATTATTATCACATCTGCACTCAACATTCATGATTTTTTTTAACTATTATATTGCATCTAACTGAAATTCTGCTGCTGTGTGTATAGCGGATATAATTATATTACATCTAGAAGGTAATTAAATTTAACGAGTGCAAAATGTCGGACCAAAAAGCAGCCATAATTATTACACACATAGTTTCTCCAAGCAACAAATACGAACGAAGCATCTAGGGCCGCGGTTACAGATCTCCGAAAGAGGTTTAGGGCCATATTTATAGACCTCTTTCGAACGACAACCAACTGCTCACCAATGCTTTCTCTATGGGAATAGCAGTTGGTTGTCATCCGAAAGAGGTTTATAATATCGGCCCTTAGTCAGCCATTTTTAAACACGTTCAATGTATAGCTCCCGAAGTGAACACGTTCGCGTGGTTAGGTACTAGATTGTTGCAGTCAAAATCGATTGTGTTTTGTTACGACAGTATATTGTTTTGAGGCTACGTTTGGTTTAACCGTTTAATCTATGTACGAAAGGTAAACAGAGGAAAGTAGCTGGAGACACGTCAAATTTGCGTTACATTTTTTGAACTCACTTGTTTACATATTGAAAGTTGCGTCGGTCGCGATAAACGTTAGGCTACCTTTTGAAAGCTCTACTTACCCCGTCCCAAAGCTTGTAACACACTCATATGTTGGTACATGTGTTATGAGGTGACAAAAATGCATCGTGACACTGAACATTTAAACCAATATTACACTTTACGGAACGTGGCAAGGATTTTCGAAAAGTTACTTTTACCGCGAACGACGACGTGCCTGATTTCATGCACACAAGGGTACTGGAAATAGCATAATTTTTTTTTCCGTTGCAAATATATTGAAGGGATTATATTATTTACTAATACGTAGCCAACGAAACATTATAATAACTTAGCTGTTAATTTCATTTCCGCTGCTGCAACATAACACGAGGTTGTCAGCCATCTTGTGCGCAATGCTTGTTGACGTTTAACGAGCCAATCACAGAAAGGCATAGAGATAGTTGTTTAGGTGAAGAACCTTTACAACCTGTTCAGTTTGAATAGGAAGCAGCAACTATATGAACTACTTCAGACACCGTGTGACCACACGTACGGCTGAACAAGTTTAATTTAAACTAGTTCCGATGCCCGTGTAACCGCGGCCTCAGATATGTCGTTAGAAATTACGTATGAAACCAGTTTACTTTGAACGAGAAGAGACGGCGATCTGAACTAGTTCGTAGCTCGTGTAACCGCTTCAAAAACTGAAATGTTTAAGTGAAGTAGTTCTGCAGCCAGTGTGACCGCGGCCTAACACTTGCTGTTATTGTTCAGTTGTGTACTCAGAAAGAAGTTATTGTGAAGACATTTTTCTGAGCAGTGAAATATAGACAATCATTTTACAAGCCATGTAACCAAAAAAGCACATGCTAAAGTTCGGTTCCAGTTGCCATATTGAATTGTACCATTTTTCGCCTTTGTGGAAATTTGAGAAGAATGTTAAATCTGTTGTTATACCACAAATTCTATTTACAGGATGTTGCAAAATTCCATGTCAATATTCCAAAGAAACAATCCTCACGTGTAGAGGAACAAAAAGTGTCATATGAACATAGGTCCAAAAACGCACCGTTTCTGCGCTACAGTTGGCAATACATGACGTATGGTTGATAGCGCGCGGGTAGGATCGTGTTGCTGTGTCACAGTTGCTCCTACTGTCTGTGTGTTAGTGGCGTAGTGTGTGGCATAGTAACATGTTATGTACTGCTGTAATGATGCTTCACAGAAACATGATCCTACCCGCGCGCTATCAACCATACGTCATGTATTGCCAACTGTAGCGTAGAATCGGTGCGTTTTTGAACCTATGTTCATATAACACTTTTTGTTCCTCTAAACGTGAGGACTGTTTCATTAGAATATTAACATGGAATTATGCAACATTCTGTATAATGCTCTACAGTACAGGTAATGCGATTTAGCTGTTAATACTCAATTACTCCGGAATCAGTATGGCAAATTCTTTTGTTCATAATTTGCCTGGCTGATCGTGACCTACTTATACATACAATCACAATGCCTGTACTGTAGGGCTGAAAATAGAAGTTTAGCAGGGATTTTTTGAGTGCTCACTTTAAACCGCACTAAACCTTCTGCTAGTGGTGTTTAAACAGAGAATCACATTGTTTCTCATCAATGGATAAACAAACTCTTTTAAAAAATGTACGTTGCGCGAAATTTCTTAAAAATGCTGTTACGCAAGTAAACGCATCCAAACTTGTTTATGTTATATTTATAAAACTAAATAAATTGTCTATATTTTTACAAAATTATACTTGAGTGCTATTTTTTTAACCTCTTACCTGCTACTGGCTAAGGAATGTCCCTGCTCCTACCAGTCAAATGCTTCCACAGGCAACTGAGTGTTCTGTACCACCGATACTGATCAGCGCTTGCCCTAGAACACTTCACGCTTCGCCACTGAACGCATTGTAACCGTGTTTGTATCATTTATAGTACCTGTCGTTCTTGTTAAGAGTAGATGCCCGTTTAACCACTAAGCTGGATTCACAACCACCACTTAGCGTACGTACGTGTAAAAGTAGACACATATAGTGTGCATGCTAGCGTTCAGTACGTACGTAACAGAGTTGATCAACTTTCTACTCCGTACGTACGTACGCTAAGCGGTGGTTGTGAATGCAGCATGTGTAAACGTAAGATTCAATTAAATATTAATTTTTATCGAGAAATAATTTATTTTGTGGTCATAAATTATATAATTCACATAAAAAAAATTAATTACGAATATACATAACCGACATTTTGTTCTGACACAAACAATTTGCATGCATATCTAAATTAAATGTTGTGAATCCAATCTCTAATACTTAATGTACGTACGTATGTTCGTACTTACGTTAAGTGTAATTGTGAATTCGGCTTAACTGTCTTAAAGTCATTCAACCCTAAATAACCACCTAAATAAACCAGCAGAGTAGCTACCATCTTAAATACCCCAACCATTATAATAATCAATTTATAACAGTGCTGTGTCGTTCTTACATCTTCCGCGCTGTTAGGCTCCGAACACGCAAAATACCAAGGCGGTCACCTTGAGAAACCGGATCACTCAAGACTTTCAAATGTTCTTCGTTTATTCCTATTCACACACGATGATTTTTCCTAATATTACAATAGACGTAAATTTTATTACCTTCTATATGAACAAGTAAAGCGAAATGACTAAATATAGTGAATAATTTAACATTTAACATGATCATTATCTCATAGTTTAACGAAACCCAGATAATAACTATTATAAGGTATGAAAACTCGCACATACAGTAATTTTACAGTGTAATGCTTCTATAAGGATGAATTCGTAACGCTATAAATTTGTAATGGGCAAAATTTCAATATTTTTATAAATTATATGTATTTAGGATAGATGTGTAGCTTAAAGACTGAACTGAAAAAGTGTGTTGTTGGTAAGCCTCTAGAGAGGGTCGAGGTGAATTCAGCACTAGACAGAACAGGAAATATGAGCTCTGCGAGGGGCCACGAAAAAAGTGTCGCCGAGGCTTGTCGCACCTCCAGGGAGTCTCAAAATGAGTGTAAGAGGGGTTGGTTTGCTTGTTCGAGGAAACTTCGCTGGTGGCCCAGCCATGTTCCAGCAGTGTAACCCCTTCCCCTTTTAAATCACTCTGAGAGACAGCGAGAAAATTTGGAACGAGGCTCTTTTCTTATCTCCCCCTCCCCCCCTAATTTTCCAAAATGGCGACGAACGAGCCGAAGCCATGCTGGTGGCAAAAATGAAAATAAATGGAATTGTATATAGTATTTAAATAGTGTCAAGATTAAAAGGAAAAGATTGTATGTGGGAAATATGTGTCATTATGCAATGTAAGATTTATGTAAATAATTTTGAAAAAATAAATGGCGGAGGGCCTGTGTCGTGAGACAGTCGCCGAGACGGGGCGTGGCCTATTTTTCAAGGAAGATCAGGGATTGGTCAGCTGAGAAACGTGGAGATCGCGAGGGTTGTGGTTGTCAGCGTGTGTTGACACAGGATCGAGGCAATTGCCCGGTGACCCCTTCGAAAGGTGGTTCGCACGGGTCAGCTACATTTTCAGTTTATAACATTTTTGGAAGTTTTGATCGGGGCAGGAGTTTGCGGGGGCCTTAGAAAGGAACGCTCGCGCTGCCAATTATCGATCGATATTGGATAATTTGCGAAAGTTTAATTGTGAGGAAGTTGACCGATTTCATTGTACTTTCACGATTCGGATTGGGAATAGAGTCACATTAGTTTGACGTAATATTTGTTTCGCGGACAAGGAAGTGCTGACAAACTTTGCCGCGGGAACCTTACTAAAGTGACGTCCTAAAACGGAACGATAGTAGGAATTAAAATCTTGTCGAGATTAAGAGAAACTTTTGAATTATTGCGTTATTTGCGACTGCCGCACTGATACAGTCGAGGCCACGTCTCTATCGGACACTGGACGCGACGACAAGTACCTCGCAAGGAACTGCAATTTCAGTTTTATCATTCACATAATTAATACTTCAAGAGTTTAATCATTAGTGAGTGACAGGCTGCGTAAATTTATATGCCCAATAAAGGAGCTGTTTTATAAGTTGAATCGCAGTCAATAAAAGGCCGGGTTCAATTTCAACCCAGAGGATAAAAGCAGGGAAACAAAAACACTTTAATTTTGAGTGGACAGTATTGTTGTGTTTCCAACACAAGCCAACGTATTACTGCTTTAATATTTACACTGCTAACATAACAGCTTGAAGAAAAATTTAGTTTTCTCCTTCAATAACCATATTTGTTGCCACAACCTATAACCAAGACTAAAAAAAATTAACAAAAATAAAATAACAATAGTACTCTTAAGCATATGAGGAAATGTAAATGTATGTTATAAGGAAAATAAAAACATCAAATTAGTAAATATTTATCGACGTATTTTATAGTCTAACCTCATGGCGCAACGCTATTTTTACACACATTTTTTTTTACCATAGTGTTAAGGGATTTACACATTACAAACTTAAGCAGTAGAACTTGGAATGTTTTCCGTCACATCAGCTTAAACCGAAGCATACGCAACTGAAATGTTATTGCTTAATGCTTAACGTCTGCAGTGAAAATATTGTGTTTAATCACAGGAAAGGTCGATACTTCCATGATATCATTCGCATTGCACCCTATAACTGCCATTTGGCTTTTACAAGTAAATATATACCAGACGGGGTATTTTCGTAAGAACTGGAAACGTAATTTTCCCTGCAGCCAATTTGTAGTTGTAAATACTACCAGAGCACCGTTTATACTGTAACGTTTTACAACTCGTGTGTACTAATTAGTGTATGTACAACTGTGATGTATAGTACCGGTATTAAATCTCAGGGTGTTTTGTTTGGTTATTTGTGTGGGTGGTATAAAGTGTGAGGCGTTAATCATGGTGACAACTGATTATAGGACACTCATAAACTCTACTGTAAACTACTACCACACAAAACATAAATTCTGATAAGACACAGAAAATGAATCAGTTTCAAAATTTATTAGAATCAAAAATATCTTAGCTTACTTCCTAAAGGTTGTGATATTATAGTGGCAATTACTGTAAATAATTAAATAATGCAGTGCGCTAATTTCACATCCATCAGGTCTCATAAAATAGAAAATCTGGAAATAAAACGGTGTCAAATATTTAAAATCCGGAACTTTAAACTCAGAAAACTAGTTTTAGTTAGTAATAATTACTTGTGTCAAAAAAAAAATCCAAACTGTCTCTTTACAAACAAAAAAAAAAAATTGTCCTCGGCTAAGCTCTACTCTTATAGTTTAGTAAGCAAATGAAACTCTCAAAATCTCAGGACTACTAGTCTCGAAAACTACCAATGCTATGCCTAAGTAAGGAGGAATCGATGTCTGCCACAAAAATAAAAAAAATAATCAGTTCAATCCAAAATTAATGATCTCCTCCTCGCATATAGCAAACTCTGGGAAGCTCCAAAATTAACTTTAAATACCAATCAGCTGTTCAATCAGAGTTCATAACTTGCAAATTAGTTGGCGTCACTAACGGCGTCACTAATGGCGTCAGTGCTGGCATACCTTTCCAGAAGGTCTTCAGTCTTCAA
>PNEQ01071389.1:0-12130 GCA_003012365.1 Medauroidea extradentata
ACAGAGCGTCAAAGCGGGTAGTACATAACACAACACAACAGATGTTTTCACTGGCTTGTTGTCGCCAGGTTGCCTGCCTACCCCTGTTACTTTGGTGCACCATTGCAGGTATAAGGATGCATTTCCGGACATGGGTTCCTTAATCAAATATGTTCCAAACATGCACATCTACCATCCCTATCAATTTGTAACACTTATTAGTGGCCACCATGTATAATCTCATTAATCTCAAGGTTGGGGCACCAAATACGTTTCCGCGAAACCTTATTCCACCATAACTTTCTAATGGCATTAAACTTCAAGTGAATATTTTGAAAATATGTGATTGAGGGTACCGTCACCAATAGTTATGGACAGGGTAAATCAGACGCTTTTCATTCGATTAACATCGTACATTCAAGATTCTATAGCTACCCCACAACGAAAACTTTGCAGTGTTAAGGCCCAGGTGTAGTCGCTGTTATTGGTAGGGACAAACTTAAGACTGACTGCATGAATAGTTATAGCTACTTATCTTCCTGCATAGTTAGCTCAACTAGCAGCTTGAACATTCTAACACTTGATGACTGAAGTAACAATTTGATGAACAAAGAGGTTTTTTCAATTAATTACAGAAAATATAATCAGTTTGAATAATACTCGCGAGCAAAGCCGCGAGGGACGGCAAGTAGTGCATAAAATCCGCTGGACATTTTGAAAAGAATTGAGACTAAATTGGTTTTTATGGATAATGCTTCCATGTATTTGTGTATTTCAGACATGAAGTTGGTCAGTATTTTGTGTTCTTGCAGTGAAATTGTTGTTGTGTCCCATTACTAACTTGTAGCCCTAGACCTAAACATAAAGACTAATAGGCTAATTCAAAAACTAGTTATATAAAATTTATATAAACTGTTTAAGCGTTTAGTTCGTAGTTTAGTTAGTTTCGCATTGATCGCAGGGTTCACAAAGTTACGGATTTCCTACAAATATCCGTATGCATCCATTTTAAAGGAAACGTAGCGAAATCTGCCAAGCTAGGTGACGAAGGCCGTGATGTTAGTTTATAAGCTGTTTTAACTGCCACGCACCGTCAAAGGAGTACACCCGTTCATTGCCTAAATTAGGTGTTTTCGAACATTTATTTAAAAACGGGCCAGAACTCCAGTGTGCATTTAATGTGCGTTTGATTGGTCTGAGAGGTTATGTATGTTGACCGTCCCGTTTCTGTTTTTACCACCTAGAAGCTTTGCAACCTGTGCGAGCACCACAGGGTCATCAATGCCAGCAGACACATCCAGGCCCCAGGGTTGCATAAAAACATATTATCATTAATATTGCTTTTGCTACGTATATATTTAAACGAAATTCCAGAATTCATAATTTTTTTCAGAAATTATAAGATTGTTTCGTCAAATTTTATCATTCGCTTTAATCCATTACGCACCAAAGCGACATCAAAGAAAACTAGAAGCTCTGCAATACCTGTCTTCAAAACTACGCGGGGAGTTCTTGTCTATGAATGGCCAAGCACCAGAATTTTTTTTTTTAAGTTTACGGTGCAATCTAGTGGACTAGACGTCTCGTCCTCAGCGAGGTCATTAGAGATGGTAACACATAACATAACACAAGAACAGGAGCAGAAAATTCGGCTTTGATCTTTAACGGACCATCCCAGAATTCTCCTGGAGCGATCTAAAAACGTACGTGATTACCTACGACGTAGGACATAAGAACACATTACTATGGAAGGACGTCATATAGCGTCGTATACAAATGGCGAATATTGAACTTACGCTCATAGCTCTTGCGGTATTAGTTTTAGAACCCATGTTTAGCAGACGATTCTGGTTCACAGTATCCACCTCTCAAAATATAGAAATCTTTGGATATTAAAATATCTACTGTAAGTGCACATGTATTTATTTACTTTCGAATATTTACCAGGAAGGCGCGGAATTAAATCTTTTAAACCTCTAGTGAACGTTTCATATAAAAAATTAAGTGGCAAATTTACTGCCTACTTAAGGCCATGATCTTTCATTCATTTCAAACAATTCCAAGTAACTTTAATATTTTTTAAGCAAATGCTTTGGAAAAATTTGAGACTGTGTACAGTCATATGATACACAATTTTTCCAGAACGTTTTTTTTAAATAACATACAGTTTGCTAGCAAAAATGATTTTGCATCATTTTGGCTTATTTTGAAAACAAAATGTGCTATTTATAGGGCAAAAATCTAAAAATCGGTTTAATGTATTGCGACAGAAAAATTCAGATACAAACGATGATATGTGAGTGTTAAAACTGCCAGAATGAATTTTTGATGTATGCATTAATTTGCGTTAAAATATATTTTCGAAACAACTGCTTAACTAAAGAGCGAGGCCTTAAAACCTGTAATAAAGATCGAAGGAGGTGAGCTGAGAAGGTTTTAGCGTCTATTAACAGCGAAGTCTTCCGAGAATATTAGAGTGAATAGAGGCGAAGTTGCCCGAGCAAGAATTCGAACCCAGGACCTCTCGCACCGTAGACCGGAGCATAAACGACTACGCTACGGACGCAGGCTTTAGATTGTAGGAGACGACAAACATTTGAAAATCGAGATGCGGAACTATACTTTTGCAATGTGACTGCAACTAAGTGAAACCGAAGTACAATTCTAGGAACAATGTATGTTATTGGGGTCTTTAAAATAATTGTAAAATGCCTTCCATAGCAATTAAAATAACGGAGATATCCCCTCTCTACGTACAACGTTTTTACCGTCAGAAATTACGAAAGTTTGATGCAACTATTATGATTACGATTGCCTTATTGATAAAAATTGTTCTCTTGTTGCAACTTTTCATAACGTGCCAGTTTCGTTTCACACACACATACACAAATCCTTTTTCTACAGCGATATGAGGCCTAACTTGAAGGCAATACTACATGCAAGAGAAAATGCCCACTTTACAAACGATGGTGGAGGGCAATTTCTAACATGTACTTTAATGGACTGGTTGACAGAAAATTTTAATTGTTTTGATAATGTTTGTGTTTGTATGACATATTGTTTGTTTTGTACACATGCATATAGACTATTTTGTACTGATATGTAAATTTTTTAGCTTCCTTAGTTTTTGTATAATGGCGTAACAAATTCCAAATTTGCCAAAAAAAATGCTTTGTTCTGGAAAGAACAACCAACTAATATACTAAAATGAAACTATCCCCATCGAAGAATAATGTCATGGGCTACTTCAAGATTTGTATAAAAACCACTTTGAATTTTGGTATGTTTGAAAAATTGGAGTATTTGAAATAAGAAATTGCCCACAGAAACATTTCAGAGCGCTTTTTAAACATAGCATATCTTGACGTAACCCGTGATACTGTTTTTAAGTGTGAATTATTTCATTTCGGTAAGTCAGTTAGTTTTCTTTCTATTAAAAACAGTTTTTTTTTACAAATTTGGACTTTGACTTGTCGTTACATAACAACTGTGAAGGTGAATGTTTTATATGTAAAAAATTGTTAGTGTTTGTCTACAAAGTAAACCAGATCTCGTACAAATGTAAAAATTATATCAAGAATCAAAATTTTCGGTCAACCGCCCCTTAAAACATTGTGTAACATATATTAAAAACACGACAAAAAATGTTAGGTCACCTCACAATTGTGCAAGTCATCAGAAAAAAAATCTAGTTAATTAAAAATCCCTATTCAATGTCCCTACACGGTGTTTGCGCGCAGACATTTTTCTTTTTCACTCGCCCGGCACCAAGTTTACCTTTTACGTCTCCGTTCCTTGTTTGTATTGCGAGAGAGTTCAAAGTGGCTGAAATTAACGTTTTAAGAGCAACTTTTATGTTGAATTTTATGCACAGAAAATGTGTATTACGGGCGCTCTGCACCAAAAAATTTGTAGTTTTATAATTGTACCGAAATCTGTACAAATCTTACACATTATACAGGATGTTGCAAAATTTCATGTCAATATTCTAGGGAAACAATCCTCACGTGTATAGGAACAAAAAGTGTTATATGAACATAAGTACGAAAACGCACCGTTTCTGCGCTACAGTTGGCAATACATGACGTATGGTTGATAGCGCGCGGGTAGGATCATGTTGCTGTGGGGCATCATTACAGCAGTACATAACATGTTACTATGCCACACACTATGCCACTATCACACAGACTTCTGTCCCTAGAATATTGATATGGAATTTTGTAACATCCTGTATTTATAGTAATATTCAACAAATAAGATATTTTTGGTTCCATAGTTTTCCCGTAATTCGACGTCAAATTAACGATTCGACCATTGGTCGTCTTGCAAGTAGAGGTGATGATGCAAGTGTTTGGTGCGCACAATTCGGCCTTGATGGCCACGCGTTCCAAGGTTCCTATCAAGAAAAAGTGCAGCGGACCTTGACTGTTAGGTCAAGAATGGTTACAAATTGAACAATTATAAACGTCTTTGCAAATTTTTTCTTTCAGTTAATTTGACATTAATCCACGACGACGAAAAAAATTGACATTTGGATGACGACAATTATTCATGAGTAGAGATGGTGAAATATCGCGAATTCAAAGACCTGCATGTTAGAATCAAATATCTTGCGCATACCCAAGCCCCGATCATTTGTCCACTAGCTGCTTCTCAGTGGAACAGCAGACAATGAACGAATAGACGGGGCTTGAGTATGCATAGGAGAGTGGATTCTAACATGCAGGTCATTGAATTCGCTAAATTTTACCATCTCTATTCATGAGACAAGGAAATCACTATGTATAAACACGATGCAATGTCGTAGCTTATCCAGCTAGGTGGTGCCAATGTTGACCGGTTGAACTGACAATCGTGATGATTCAGGTTCAATTCCCTCATAGGCCTTCCTGATTTCAGTTTTCCGTTTTTTCGTGAAATCGTTTCAGTAGGATCCGTCATTGCGAAATATGGGAGAGAGGAACAAAAGTTGAGGGCTCGTATGCATTGGTTGTATGTGCCGAAAAAAATTACAGTAGTGGCGTATCCGAGTGTGTCGTATCAGTTTTTTCAGTGTGAAATAATATTCTCAATTTGGTTTCAGTACAGCAGTAAAATTGTTGTAAAGAGGAGTACAATTTGGGAGGACCATGTTTTGATTTTCGACCTAGTCATCATTATTTAGATTAATGTTTATTTTCTGCAGTCACTCTGTTGAACTGTGCACAAGTTCTTGGTTGGCAGACAGAAATAACCAAACCAGCTCTGTTGGTCTGCTTCAACTACGGTCGTAGGGTTAAAAATCTGGACACTAGCCTTTCTCCAATGCTACTGAGTGTACCCCTTTACGACTACAAGCGCCACTAGCAATGAAGTGTTGTTTTAACATTGCAATGCCAGCAGTGCTCCTAGCAGCTCCGATACGAGCTTGCTCCTTGCAGATCCATTTGCGTAATATTAAAACCACGGCCAAATATGAGGTTCTACCGTGGTCGTGATAAACATTTAAAAAATCTAATTTGCCTAAAAATTGGTTATATGAGTGTTTTGTTGTCATGTATTAAATTTTTTTAAATTCCAATTTGCATGGTTCTTGGTTTGGTTAATGTAATTTTTAAGTTGTATGCACTCATAACCTGTAACTTTTAGATTATACACAAGTAATTCTGGCATTTAAATTTAAGTACTTCCATAAATAGTACGCTATATTTATGTACAGCATATTGGAAACAACACTCTACCACTCAATTAAGTTAGCATCAGTCATAAAAAACGTTTTTTAATGCAGCTTGAAACATAGACCAAGAAGACACGTACAACTGTTGCAATAAAAATTTAGACTTAGCAAAAAAAATCACCCGGAACTTTAAACTAAAAATCCAGGTCTAACTAAAACCAAGGAGTGCAAGACCAATGGCGACTGTCTATCTCTGTGTTACCAAATTGAACGGTGCCATATTGCAGTCCATAACATGCGATGTCCTATACATGATCGTAGAAGAACAGGTCTGGACACTTGCCTGGGAACTTGACCCCCTTGTTTGGCTGCAGTTCACCAAGTTACCGATAATGCTATAACAATTTTGCCGCCGTAATCCGGGCGGTAGAGCTCAAACTCCGCCCACTTCCCTTCCACTAAAATAAACAATTTATCAAAACGTATTTTTTTTATTAATTTATTAAATACTTCCTTCGCTCATAATTTTAAATCATGGCTTCAGAAATGTTTATTTACTTTATAATAATAGTAATAATATAATAACAGTAATAATAGTAATAATTTACTTTATAAAGTGGGTGGAGTTTGAGTCCGACCGCCCGGATTACAGCGCCAAAAAGTACAACATTCTCAGTAACTTGAACTACAGCCAAACAACAAGGGGGTCAAGCAACATACATTGGTAGATAGGCGAGTGTCCAGACCTGTTCTTCTATGACCGTGTCCTATACCAAAGTTTTTTTTGTTGAAAAAATTGTCACCCCACCCCAGAGAGAGACAGTACACAATTTCCGGCGTCTCTCTATCTTACAGCTTCATTTCATGTCTTCCTTCGGGGCACGTCGATTGCCTGCGAGCTCTCATTCATAAAATCTACATTCAAGGTCTGTTACCTGGCTCTCGGGTGTACTACATATAGTATATTTTTAAGGGTATTTTAATTATAAATAACACTCGGAAACATAAAGGCATAACTTTTCCCTTTACATTTTTAATCGTGTAGCAATAGTAACCTTTTCTGAAAGCAGAAAATGGTTTCTGGCCGAAAGCGGCGTGACTTAAAACGACTTCACGCCAAATGTAATTTAACATGTAAATCTCTATCCTCGTTATCGCCAGAGTCCTCGGGCAGTCAGCGTCCTTTTTATACTCCTTAATTGCATATTAATACCTATATTTACTGTATCTGTGCCTCTGACGTTGTCTCTAATGACGTCACTGTCGATGAACCGTTTGGCTTTATCTGTCCATGCGAACGTGAGAACTTTTGTAGATTGCCTATTCATGACAGATAATGAAAATAAAATTTGGTTTTGTCCTCGGAGGTTAACTTACGATTACGGTGTTCTTTACGTAAACTATTATATTTATATTAACAATCGGATGAAAGGGAAAAATAACCAGAGCGTGATGACGTTACCTGGAATAGCTTATACCAACACAACTCAGTTTAATTTTCTTGAACGGTTTTTGCAGTGAGTCTGTCTGGAGACGTGATCAGATGTTGGCTGAAACATCCCGGCAAGCTTGTCTAAGGAAAACTACCGGTTCTTCTCTGTACTCATCGTTGGGTCTTCCAGTCTTCTATCAATGACGACGTTGTAACTTAGTTTCAGTAATGGTCTGTGCTGACTAAACTAGTGTCTTGGTTTTTTAAGGTAGTTCGTTCTGCCATTTGTAGTGATTTGATTTTGTTATTTGACAAAACCCCTTGCGTGATTTTTTTTTAATACTTGTTGGGCTTGTATATTTTATCGTTTTTATCTCACTCTTGGTTTTCTGGGCTGATACAATGTGTTCAAAATATTCTTTTAAACTCAGCGTCAATAATATATTACGAGACATATACTCGAATATATATTCACAAAAAGTCGCAGTTTCTGGTTAGTTTCAAAATCACTGTTTTATTTTCTGTTGCAACCGTAGGCCTACAACACTATATTAGTTTATACATATTAAATTGTAATAATTGAACTACTATATTCTAAAAATCATCAGGTATATGACTGATCCTGCGGCAACCACGGTTACACAAAAAATACGAGATAAATGACTAGCTACCATCGCAATGAGCTTCACAATGATCTTCACTATGAACGGTCGAGTCCGTTTGTTTAAAGCAGTTGATCTTGGATAGTCAATATGAGATAGCGACAACGTAAATAAGCACTTCAAGCAGTATAAACTTGTTTATGTGAAAACTAAGCGCTCTTTTAAACATCTACGTATATTGAATTATGTTTGATGTTATGGAAATACATTCAAACATGTTATAAATTGCGCAACTTTTAAAGAAAATATGCCACTATTAGCTAGCAGGTTATGTGGTTGCTTGTTTACACTAAAAATGTTTTAAAAATGTAGTGTAATTTTCCAGTTTTAAAAGTACATAACTTATATTTAAATTAAGAACAAATATTCCTATGCCAAATCTATACACACTTTTAATTTCCAGTATAGAATATCATTATATTACCATAGCAACCTGTTTTTAAGGAATCAGTAATACTGTTGGGGCTATGTTAATTTGATTCATGGAGGGTAATATGCCCTTCTTTAGTTTAACGTAATTCGTAAGACTGTTCTAGTTTGTCTTACAAGACCGTACTCATAATATTTTGTTACAGTTTTACTTGAACGGAAATAACAATAAAACATATATATAGTCACACTTTTTAGCTAAAGAGTGTCCCAACCTTAGATTGCAGTACAGAGCTTATGGCGCGCGCTGTTGCCAGATCGCAGCCACATTACGAAGTTCGGGAGGTGCACTACTTCAGAATTTTGAGCTTTAAAACATTATATTCTTTGTTTTTCTAATTGATATTACAATTTGCATAGCATCACGATTCAAAATATGTAATTAATGTAATTTTCTATTACTTTAAAATAAAAAAAAAACAATTCACATACTACACTGATATTAAATCACAACATGAATTGTCACGGGCACTTACTTAAGAAATAACTATCATCACATTCATTTTAATCTCTACAGCTACTGCTAACAAAACGGAAGATTTCTTCCATTTTAGTAGTATCTGTCTGTAGACAAAAACGTGGTTGGAGTAGTACAGCGGATAGCATAAAGAATTATGCACTTTTGGAGAAAAGCATGAAATTTTCAGATGTTTATTAATGCACATCAGAGAGTAAATTTTTAGGTAGGGCCCAAAGATTTTGTCCACCATTTTCAAAATGGCGGGTGAAACAGGAGTCAATATGTATGCAATACGAAATTTTTCTTAAATAAATATTATATTTTTCAAATTAATAAATGAGTTCATTAAACACGTTTTTGTATAACATAATACACCAACTCTTGTTGTACATTAGAAATTAAGGCTACAAATCATTAAATGGCGATACAAAAATAATTGCAAACGGTAATCATGAAACTGTAACGTATGTGTTAATACACAGTCTCGAAGACTGTGTTACTCAGCGAAGTATTATTAAGTAATTATTTTGGTGTGACTTGAGATACATCTAATTAAATGTTACAGTTGTTAATATAGTAACTTTGTAGAACAATATGCATACCGATGAAGGATAAAAACAATTGTCAAACATATGTTTTTGCCACAAAAAACCAAGAAGTTAATTAAGTGTTACAGTTGTTAATATAGTAACTTTGTAGAACAATATGTAAACCGATGAAGGATAAAAACAATTGCCAAACATATGTTTCTGCAACAAAAAACCAAGAAGTTAGTTTCAAGAGCGGAGTGATAAATGGCTTCAACATGTTGAACGTGAGATCACAAAAGATGCTGTTAAAAAAGGAGCATTTATTTCTTGTGGAGCTTTCCATGGCAATAGCAGTGTCACAGAAAACGTAGCAAAGCACACAACAAAGTGTGTTCTTCTTCCAATGTTTCCTGATGTTGCACACTCAGCTTCTATGGTGAGACATGCAGTGGGAATGATATTAGAAGCAGTCAACCATTTAAATCCAGGGCAGATTCCAATAGTTACATGTGATGCTCCTTTTATGCGATTGCTAAACATATAAAGTGGACATTCCCCGAAAAGTTTGGAGAAGACAAATACGTTGTCATGATGGGAGGTCTTCATCTAGAGAAGGCTATAATGAATGTGACTGGAGACATACTCGATGGTAGTGGATGGGCGGAAGCTCTCACTGAAGCTGACATCACATCATCTGGTAGAGCTGATTCATACCTTAAAGTGCCACACATAACAAGAACTAGGTATGCGCAATCAAATGACATTGTGCACACTGTACTGTTTGAAGAAGCAAGCATACAAACAGTATTTAGAAGAGAAGATGAATGTGATGGGTGTACAGCACAGCTATCTTTCGAGGAGTGGTGCATAAATAAATGTGAAACAGTTCCATTGTTTGCTTTTTGGAGCAGAGTAATGGAGCTTGAAAATTATCTTCTAGAATTCCTTATGGCTATACGAAGTGGGAATTTTGAGCTGTACTTAATAACCCTGACACAAATTGCACCATGGTTCTTTTCCTTCAATCACACCAACTTTGCCAGATGGCTTCCTGTACATCTCCGAGACATGGGAAACTTGGTTTCCATACATCCTGAGGTACAATCAGAATTTGATGATGGTAAATTCACAGCCAATATTACAGGAAGAATATTTTCAGGAATGGCATTGGACCAAGCTCATAAACAGTGCAATGCACATGTTAAAGCAGATGGTGGTGCTATTGGCCTACCCGTAACAGAAAACCCAGATGCATTAAGAAGGTGTATGGTAGCCGGACCTGAAGTGACACGGCTAATTGAAGGGTTTGAAATACATTTTCAGAAAAGAAGCCAATCCTCTGAAGAACACCATGAATGTAAATACAATGTTCTAGCTGCATCCTTCAAGCATGTTAAAGTATTAACAACAACATTGACAATTTAGGCAATCCTTTTGAGGAAACTTGTCAAGAACTTGTGAATATGTATAACAAAGTTGCTGGTTCTGAAACTGCACTTCAGGACTTAACAAATATTAAAGCTCAAGGCATGCAACAGTTTATGGACTATGTCCACCAACGGCTAAAAAAGGCAAAATATGCCAACTGAATCAACCCTTAAGAAGAATAATGTGGATTTATTTAAGACCAAAAAGCCGATTCAAAAGAAAAGCAGTTCACAAATGAGGTTGATGAAAAATTATGCCAGCTTATTTTCAAAACTGTACATAGGTTGTCAATATCGGGGTTCTGACTTAAATGATTTCTTCCGACACGAGAATCATCCATTTCCTCCATCATTATCAGAAAATGGTAAGCTATGGAAAAGAAAAAAAAAATCCGACCTACTACAATGCTTCAGCAATTTGGTAGATTATCCTAATGAAAAACCTAAAGCAACATGTGCTATACTTGATGGACCAGCTACAGTTCATATGCTTCCTCCTGGAGATGTGAAGACATTTGATGATTACCAGAAGAAATTTGTTAGTGCAGTTCTTCACGAATGGGATGATGTCGAACGTATTGATGTATTCAGGGATGACTACCGTGTGAACAGTTTAAAGACAGAAGCGAGAATATCAAGAGGTTCAGGCATAAGACGGAGTGTTCGTAGTTAACACACCCATTCGTAAAAACTGGAAAAACATTTTATTAAACAATGAGTACAAAAGGGAGCTATTTGATCTACTGGCAGAGAATCTTACGACTCGATTAGGGAAAGAGGTCATAACTACTAAAGGCACGGAAGTGAGATGCAGTAAATATATGTGTAACCATGTGGAACTGCAACCATGCAGTCACGAAGAAGCAGACACTAGAATTCTATTACATGCTAAAGATGCAAGTGAATGTAGACACAAATCAATTATTATTCGGACAGTGGACACCGATGTTGTGGTTATAGCATTATCATTTTACAATTTTCTCAATGTAGGTCTTTTGTGGATTTCATTTGGTGCAGGGAAGAATTTACGTTACATTCCAGTTCATTTACTTTTCAGATCCCATGGTCCAGATAAGGCAATGGCTCTGCCGTTCTTCCATGCTTTTACAGGTAGTGATATTACATCTTCCTTTGCAGGTTATGGGAAAAAGTCAGCATGGGAAGCATTTCGTGGTCTTTTGGAAAATGTTCAAACATTTAGCTCATTGTCCAAGCAGCCCACAAATGTTGAACATTTCATGCCAGAATTGGAAATGTTTGTTGTTCTTCTTTATGACAAATCCTCTTCAAATTCTGATGTGAACGAGAGTAGGAAGGAGCTGTTTGCCAGGAATGGACGATACATAGATAGACTACCTACCACCAACAAAATCAGCTTTATTTCAACATGTGTTGCAGAGTGTGTATCAAGCTGGATACTGTTGGGGACAGTGTTTGATGAAACAACCTAATCTGCCTGATCCGGAAGCTTGGGGTTGGCACAAAAATGAACAGTTGATTTGGGAACCTACATGGACATCTCTTCCAGAGACATCAGCAGCATGCAAAGAACTAC
>PNEQ01071390.1:0-12129 GCA_003012365.1 Medauroidea extradentata
AACTCTTGCTTAATAATTATAAAACATAGTTTGGAGAATACTTTCTTTAAACAAATTACTTACAATACAAAATTATGCAAAATTACGAATGCGCCAAATCTAGTAGGGAAATAAAACATGGCGGTGCTGTGTGCCTACGTCACAGCCTTCCCCGAAATCCGAGAAGACCACGGCTTGGCTCGCTCGCCATGCGGCGCCAACCAGGCCATCTCCTATCACCTTCCTCAGCTATACAATATAAAAATGGCTTTAAACTGCTGTAGAACGCTGTGGAGTAAAATTAGCGAAAAAGTTCATTTAAATAAAATTCTGAAAATACAATACCGGTTACATTGATACCCCACAACTTAAAATAGGAATCAAACAATTAGTTATAATTGCTACACTTTAGGTTGGACGTGGATGTTTTCTATATTGGCAATTGACTTAAAATAAAGATTTACTTGATTTTACATACATAACTGAGATGTGACTGCGACCCGATGGCAATAATTCCCTTTTACAAATCAATACAAACATATGAGGATGAATAGTAAGTTACAGATTCCTTGTTAATAACATTAGTTGACAGTTCTTAAATTCAAACATTGATGAATGGCTCCTTGGCTTGATGCATAACAAAATATATTTTGCTGCACAACACTGGTCCTACCGGGCAACCGACGTGGTAGAAAATTATTACATACTTACATTTATCACTTATACATATTTCAGCAGGCAGCGTCATTGCCACTACCACATCGGAGGCTTAAACAACGCCGAACGTACCAGCCGGGTTTGCTACGCTCCTTACTAAGACAAATTATAACTTTACAGGATAAGAAGAATATCACTGTGAAGCACCAGGGAGAAAAATAAAAGGATATTTTGAAATTTTTATATATTGCAGGTGACTAGGTACTTCACAGTACAGAGGGTGCAGCCCTTACCACCTAAACGCCAGAGACAACCTACTGCAACACATCCGAGATACTAATTTTTGTTAACATGTCAAACATCAGTAAGAGAGATCCACGGCAGCCTAGAAGGCGATCAGCTGCTGAGATAACTGAGAGTGATGTCAGGGTGTCACTAGCTATAAAAGTGAGAAAGTGAGGCCGACCAGAGATAGGGGCTAACATTCACGTAAACAGTGCCACTTCATGAAGACGGACCTCCGTGCTGAGGTGCGTGGTCGCCGACCTATTGTGTGTGTATAGTATGTTATTGTCTAGTTAGTTATGTGTGTGTATACTATATATGTTTAGTGATGGGATGATCGGTTCCTCGGGACATCAGTTCTGTCGGTTCTTAAAAGAACTGGCGTAGACTATGTTTATAACCTCAGGTTCTTAATTTCCGTTACGACGAGGTATTGAATGTCGCGCTCGTATTTAACCGAATTGTTGTAGGTTAATACAAAACACAACATTTACAAAGAAAACAAAATTTAAATAATTATTACTTACATTAAAAATAACTTTAATCGGCCCTTCAAGCCTTTGTTTAACCACATAAATCATCACTTGAAAGTTTTAACCTCCAAACTTGTATTTTTGTGGAATTTTCAACTGTATTTTTATAGTACCTTCTGTAAAATACATTACAGAAGTACACAAAAATTTGTCATTAACATGTTTTACAGTTATTGTAAGGATTTTGGTAAATAAATAAATATCACGGCAGCCTTTTAGCAGCAAGGAAATAACGAAACGGCTTCTTTGTCTATGTGAAAAGGGTAGCTACATTTATAAAAACAAAATCTTAGGATGGTAGCGTACTCGCAATGACATAAACCCACCGAAAATGGTTTAACTTCCAACGCTATCTTTGATTTTATAAATTTTAGACCTAGGGTGTACATGTGACAGTAGTAGAAGTAGAGCTTCGAAGATGATATACTGGGGAAATATTACATTTAAGAATAATGTAATATTTTCATTAATAAGAGTTTATGTAACTGCGGAACCTATAATTTAGTTAATATATTTACAAACGAACGGTGCTACAAAGTTTATGTACATCCAATAGAGCGGAGGGTGTTCTGCTATAAACAAATGCCATCTTATGATTTTCGGTTTAATTTTTTTTTTTTTTTTTTAAGGAGTTTGCTGTGTATATATTCCCCTATCGGTCATAACCGCTTTGTGTACTTCTTGTGCCATGTGAGATAATTGCATATTTTGCAACATAAATATCAAATTTGAAATTATTCCAAACTTCAGACACTGCTAATTTAATTTAATAATATAGGTATTATGTTGACGCCATCCCGTCACGTCCACTTATAAATTACGTTAACGCTCGCCCCCGATTTTTAACACTTTACTATTTAGGCCTAAGAGCACTAGTATTTGCCCGCACCTTTGCCGATTGCCGTTTATTTTCACGTAACAATAATATTCTAGCATGTAAGAGTGGAAGACGAAGCTTTAATTGTGAAACAGCATTTACTTACGTCCGAGTGTTTATCCAGTGTTTATTTTCCATGTTTAACTGCTTTTGAACATTTCTTAACCTGTACAAGTGTTTGTTTACAAATACGGCCGAGTGCCTTACCAGTGATGCCAATCCCGTGCACGACTCTGTAAATGTGCACTAAACAGCGATCACGGGAAATACGCACGTAAATATAAATTGTACTGTTTGTTAATGCTTAAAAATATGTTTTATTATTATGTAAGTGTTTGTGTGTATTAATTATAGTGTTAAACAGCAATGCGCGCATTTATAATTTAAGTCTGGAAATTCGTTTGTATATCAGAGTAAATTTGTGCCCAGAGAAAGTATTTCCCTTGTGCGAGTGTGGCACACCTGTAGATGCAGACGGCCTCGAGCGGGCGAGTGGCCATTTTGCGAACGGTACTTCAGCCCTTCCCAGGGGTATATAAGGAGCCCAGATAGTCAGTCGTCAGCGGCTCGGCCTTCGGGCCGGGCCAGCCTGGCACTCCCGCTAGAGTACGCTGGCAGCTCTCTGGGCTCCCGACTCTCGGCACACTACACACTCTACACCTTCCCACCTTAGGGGCTGGCTTCTTGCAAAGGGAGCCCCCCGAATCCCCGGAGCCGGCTTCTTGACTAAGGGAGCCCTCCACTCTACCGAGGTGACTTCTTGCCTAAGGGAGTCCCTCACCCATCCTAGAGGCGATTTCTTGCAAAGGGAAACCCTCACCCCCTACCGAGGTGACTTCTTGCCTAAGGGAGTCCCTTACCTATCCTAGAGGCGATTTCTTGCAAAGGGAAACCCTCCACCCCCTACCGAGGTGACTTCTTGCCTAAGGGAGTCCCTCACCCCCCTTACCTTTACACTACTAGGGCAGTGCCGAGGGAAAGGACAAAAGGGATGCTGCCATGCACATCTACCGCGCCGCGTATTGAATCAGGGGACACACCCCTAGGTAACGCCAGTCCTAAAGTGTTCGTATACACTTCCCGTGTCGTTAAGTTATTGAAAGTTACAGAATATAGTAACCTCACCCCGGGATCAGAGAGATCGCCGTGTATTAGCAGTAACCCAGTCTGACTCGTTAATCCAGTATCGTTGACGGCGCAGCACCTAAAGTAAGAGGCTATTGAATGTTGTTGCAAACCTCTCGGGATCAAAGAGATGATCGCCACCCAGTTTCGGCCACGAATAAGGCCTTAATCTTTGCCCAGTATCTGAACGGCCCGGAGTGCCACGTAGCATTGTATGCATCATAATATGTCTTGTGGGCTTAGTATTGTATTTCCAAGTTGTCGTATAATTGTTATTGTCGTATCGTGTTGCCGTATCTCATATTGAGACCCCAGTGTTAAAATGTATGTCATCAACTTGTGATTGACATCTAACCCTGATTGTGGACCATGTACCAAAGCTAATGTTGTACTCATCATGTTGTGACAAGTACTGTAACTTGTGTTAATGAATATAAACACCCCATTGAACTGAATTACCTTGCTTTCTCCTTTCATGAGATTAACCTGTGTACCAACCTTCATATCTAATACAAGGCGAGTGATATATGCCTTGCCCTCTATTTATGTAAAAGATGACACCCTGTGCTAGCGAGTAGAGTTTGTCCTTGTTGGCTCACTCAGTAGTCACTCGCTGAGTTGAGGATAACTCTATTACCAACTACTCTAGAAGAACCACACCAATGTCTCATGCTCTCTACCTCAAAGGTCTTCTAGATACACACACTGGTCGCATTCAGCAATCTTGCTTGCAACCCCGCACCTCTAGCGCAGTGGGATTTGCGTCAATGTTATCACAGTTTACTGTAAAATTTTCATTAAAGAAGTTGCTGCACAACGTTTGCGCGCTAATAGGCAAACATGGTACGCCCTGGGTCAAACATCAGTAAGAGAGATTCATGACAAGCTAGAGGGCGATCAGCTGCTGTGGTAACTGAGAGTGACGTCAGGGCATCAGTAGCTATAAAGCGAGGCCGGCCAGAGAGAGGGGCTCGCATTCATGTAAACGTTGCCACTGCTTGACGAATGACCTCCTTGCTGGGTGGTCTGGCTGTGAGGGGCGTGGTCGCCGACGGCTTACGAAAAGCGGTAAGGAGTTCGAGAGACGAGGAGGGTGCTGTGGTTCCTGGTGTCGGTTCCGTGCCCCGATAATCGTGCAGCTACAGTGGTGAGTTTAAAATATCTTTCTACGGGTTTTCCTTCCTGCCTCTCCCTAGCAGTTACTAATCACAGCTGCTGTTGTGTTTGACCAAGTTAATGAAAGTTAAAATGTATATTTAAATATTTTAAAATGTAAAACCTCGTTTATCCGACTAACATTAGGGTTAACTATTACCTGTTTGTAATGTAGTTCGACTGCAACTGTCAGTTCGGCTTCTCTTTAACTATGTTTAAAAAAAGTAAATTTACGCAGTGAAATTAACCCTTGGTGAAGTAAATTGAGGACGACTTCAGCATGTAATGTTCCAAATGAGTTGACTACCTTCAATAGAGTCTTTTCCCCCACATATGTGAGGCTTTTTAGAAACAAGAGAGAAACAGAACCTTAAACCATAAAAACGCTACAAGATGCTCACCATGTTGTTTTCATGTAGCTCAGCAATAAATTTATTACAGTGTATGCGAGTGGCATTTTTACTGTAAGGTAGTTTGGTCGAAGTAAAACTGCTACGAAACAGTTATTTGCTTACATACTTGACATGAAGAGATACATAAATTTTTATAGAGATATTTCTTGTTAAAAATGTAAATTCCAATAAATTTTACTCTTGAGCGTTTGTATTTATTTTATGGAGGCTATTGAAATACAGTTTTTTAAAAACTGTTCTCCAATTTTCTGGCTGAGCTATTGTATAGTAAAAGTAATTTTACATGAAGTCAGTTAAGTTTTACTGTCACGTATTTTTCTACATACAATTTAAAAAGGCGTATAACCAAAAATATTGATTTAATCATTCTTCTTCCTAATTTTATGTAATCTAGTTTTCACCAAACACGATCCTAGCATTCGTAATTGGAACACTCGCCATGTCAAAACTACATATTATGTATCTAAAATTTAAAATGTCACATTCATTCTGCATTTTCTACTCCACCTCTCCGAGGTGGTGTAGAAGTTGCAACACCCAGGGGCAGAAGTTGTAATTACACCCGCCAGTAGAACGATTTGGTTGCTGCAACTTGAGTGCTACACCCAATTGCCAGAATGCCTTTTTGCTGTTTGGTTGCAGAAGATACCAACCATGCAAACAAAGCTAAAATAATAAATTTTCAAAGCCATTTCCAGTTTATCTCTGAACTGGAGTAGAATATTTTTTTGCAGGTGCAATTATATTTAACTTTTTCTTTTGCATTTATTGAATCAGAGATGGAAGTAGTATTGAACTATGGAGTCAGGATGGAACATGTGTTGTCCACAGCACATCATGCTAATCATGCGCTTCGCGATTTCGTGTGCCATACCAGACCTCCCTGAATGGGTGGCAACTGAAATGGCCAAAGTGGAGTTTTCTCGCAGGGAGGCGTGCCGCAGATTGTCTTCTGCTGCTACCTCCCCACCACCGGAGCCAGCTCCTACCTCTGCAGGTGTTGTGATTGGCAGGTGAGCTGTTCCCATGGTTACTGAGCACAAGGCCAGGCTTGGAACCCACTGTTCTGCTTTCCTACTGCTTCATTAATTTTGTATTGTTAAGACATGCCCTGAAGGATTAATTTCAATTATCCGTCAAGGTAAAGGTCATACACCACTCTTGCTAGAGGACCTTTGCCAATGGAATGAAAGAAACTATAGTTAAAAACATGAACATACATAATAACCAATGCTCTGCCGTAGGGTTTAACCTCCATTCCGAAATTGAATGTAGTTTCAATATGGAGTTTTATTTTTCCGTCATTATAAATGTTATTTTATATAAACAAATTTGTCTTAACAAAATTTCAGTTTCATCAACTAACTGTTGTGTTTTTTCTTTAATGAATATTTTAAGATTTCTTGTCAGTTATCTCGTCATTATGTTTTTCTGAGAATTGGCAAACATTTTTCACTATGAATATCAATATTGGTGCAGTCTCACCATCATTATATTATGTGATGTGCTTAAGTGAGTTTTCCAGTTAAGTTATTAACATTTTCATTGTTATACCAGTTTTTGAAAATGTATAGTAATCCATCAATTTGTAAAACTTACATTGCGATGTTAGTGAAAGGAAATCAAATGTAAATTATGAAAGTATTGGTTGTTAAAACTGGTGTCAGATCTAATTAAAAGACGTGTAATCGCAGAAATCAATAGGGTTGTGTGAATGTTTGGTATACCAAAACCGAAATTGAATTTTCACTATTTTCATTTCGATTTCGATAAGAATTTCGGCTGTTGAAATTTGTTAATAACAATATATTTCGAGTTAAAATGAATTTTCAATAGCTTATCTAAGTTCGTTTTGTTTTAATTGGTTCAGAAAAAAATTTTATTCAATGTAATCATGTATGCAAGTCATGTAAACATATTTATTAGAAAGTATTTACGTGCTGTTGAAAGATCGTGCAGCAGAATGTAAATAAACATGCAGAGAGAGTGAAAATATGGTATTTATTCCAATATGTGCCAACAATAGTAGCGTTAACACTGTAGTATTGTAACAAAATCGCTTAGCATTTGAAAAATCACGTGATGAATTTGTGCTGTCAAATAGCGGCATAAGTATATTTTCATTATGTATATTTAAAAAAAAAGTGGATACTGTTCATGTAAATGAATATGGCTGCTGCCATCTATGTTTTCGGAAATTCACAGATGGATCCATCAGTTGTTGAACCACCAATGTACACCGGTTAATGCCTTTACGCAAACAGGCTGAACTATTTTTTGAAAAATGTTCGCTACAAGTGAAGTGGGATGAATCTACTCATGTTATTTAATGTAATGTATAAATACTAATTGAACACTTTAGTATTATGTATATGTAATAGTAAATATACTATGTAGTTATTAACTGAAATTTACAAATGAAATAAATAACTTATTGCAGAAAGTACTCAGGTATTTTAAAATACAAACAATTTTCCATTCACAAAAATGTGGTACATTTGTTTTCTTTGACCTCACATTCCACAATTAGTCAACTTATTTCAAACCTTATTTGCGAGATTGTGTTCAAAAATTCACTGGTGGGAGTTCTGGTGCATATCCACCAGACTCGCCGGATTTTCAGGTCAGTTGAACCAGTGGATACATCAGTTCAACTGGTTGACAGCAAAACAGTCATTTACGAAAGTCCGGTGTACACTGGTGGACGCACTGGTGAGTTTCCGAATTCGCGGCGTGTTCCCGTTTGAGTTGCACAACACACACAACCTTAGAGCACAATATTTTTAAGTCACCATATATTTAATTGCAGATTCAAGGTACATATATTCTAAATACCACAAATGAAATATGGTAACTAAATATATATAAAAAAAATAGTAAACAAAGTGCAAAATTATTGTTCAACGTATGTAGAGTGCATTGTCGTTGGTACAAGACGTCACTTTGGATGTAGTCAGGCAGCCTCGGTCGGACTTGGCTCTGGACACGGCCAAAGATTATCATTGTCGGAGACATTCCGCTCTGCAGTATACACTGTAGGTCACGGTCGTAGAAGTACAGGTCTGGACACTTGCCTATCTACCAATGTGTTTTGCTTAACCCCCTTGTTGTTTGGCTGAAGTTCACAAAGTTACAGAGAATGTTGTGTTTTATTGGCGCTGCAGTCAGGACGGTCAGGCTCAAACTCCGCCCACTTTTTTCCAGTATTTACATTATAAAGTAAATAAAGATTGCTGGAGCCTGGAGCGAAGGAAGTATTTTATAAATGGATAAAAAATATGTTTTGAAAAATTGTTTATCTTTATGGGAGGGAAGTCGGCGGAGTTTGAGCCCGGCCACCCTGACTGCAGTGCCAATAAAGTACAACACTCTCGGTCACTTGGTGAACTGTAGCCAAACAAGGGGGTTAAGTTTCCAGGTGAGTGTCCAGACCTATTCTTCTACGGCCGTGCTGTTAGTTAATGCTGCGGGAGATACTCCATTCATCCTCACACCCAACTAGTTATTTATTTTTTGAAAGTGATTTAGAAAGATGTAAATTCATAAAAATAATTTGGGTAGCTAAAGTCTTTGTTTTAATGCTTGAAGCGTGTTATATGCCATGGGTGTTTTTAATTTATGGTTCTCAGAATTTGGGTTTTATACTTGCACAAATACAATAAGTTGTGTTGTATCCTTCTGGCGTGTCATCAGATTCAGTTACATATATGAAGAAATAGTTTTTAGCTACATCACAGGACACCAAAATATTATGTGTAATAGACTGTATGTACCAAATTCCAAGAGCAAGATGTACTTTCAGTATGGTGATTTAAGTATCATATGATAGGCCCACTTGTTGTACTTTATTGTGAAAAAAATGCACATTGATTTAGCATAATCACATTTAAATATTAAATATTTTTAATTTTAAGAATTTTGTTTAACTTTCATTAAGCCTGAATTCATGTCTACAGAACTTTAGTTTTGGTTTCGATGTCATAAAAGTTCATTCATTTTCTTTTACTTTCGTGAGAAATAAGTCACTTTTGCACAACCCTAGAATTCAATAAGATGGTACATATTTATGGCTGCTTATACTGCAGATGTGTATAGATTGCGCTTAGTAAGAGTGTTATTCTGTCAGGTTTGTTGTGTCTCCGGCACACGAGGGCTCATCAGAAGTCCAAGAGCAGCAGCAGCAACCAGTGGATGCTGGAGAAACTGGTGACCAGCCAGAAGAGCCTAGTCCTGAGCCAGCAGCTGCACCTTTCCAAGAACTAGCGTCCATGCCTGAGGAAATTAACACTCCAGCCACAAACCTTCCTAAGGCTGCATCCACTAAGAAGTCTCGGGACTGGCTGGGTCCAGAAGGGGAATCTCTTGGCTACCATCTCACTATTGGCCCCCATGGTGTAAGTGGCATGTGATAAACTTCTTGTTGACTGCTAATTAATGTTGGTCAGATAAATCATCAGTTGAGAGCTATGTGACTAAGAGGGGTTGACTGATGTAACTGTCATTCAGCAGCATGGTAGGGAAAGTAATTTTCAAATTTTTGTTTAGCTTGCAACTCTCATAGAGGAGGTCAAGTAATAAGCTCAGCATTCACCAAGTTGAGCACATTATGTAAGATGATATCTGGGAATACCCTGCCTTTGCAGCAGAATAAGTCAGTGTGGTTATCAAAACCCATAATATGATAAGTATATAAAGTAAGTACTTGGTAGTAGAACCACAATCAAACAAACTCGAGAATAACAGAGACAGTGATATTACAAAACAATTTTTAGTAACCTTTAAAAAATATGTAGAAAAATTTTGAAAACAGTAAAGTACAGGGTTATTATAAATGATTAATCGGGTTTTAAAAATCTGTAATTCAAAAAGTACTCCATGAAAAATTATGAATGATACATGAAATCAACCAGAAACTCTCCAAGTTTTTTTACAACACCACTTTACAAATGTTCAATGTGCGCTCCCTTCGTCACTCGACAGACATCCAATCGGTAGTCGAGTTCGCCCCACACACGTCGCAGCATGTCCTTGTTGATGGTCATGACAGCTGTGGTAATGCGGTTTCGGAGCTCATGCAGTGTTGTTGGCAATGGTGGCACGTATACAGAGTCTTTCACGTACCCCCAAAGAAAAAAGTCACACGTTGTAAGGTCAGGAGACCGGGGCGGCCATCTGAACAGTGTCAAGTCATTCTGACCACAGCGTCCAATCCAATGGTGTGGGAGTTCATTGTTGAGGCAGCGACGCACTTCTGTGTGCCAATGCGGTGGAGCTCCATCCTGCTGGAACACGAAGTTGACGGAATCCTCTCTTACTTGTGGAAATAACCACAACTCCAACATGTCGAGATAGGACAGACCCGTCACAGTGTTTTCAAGGAAAAATAAAAGGACTGTACACCCTCGTCTGTGAGATTGCACAGAAAACATTAAGTTTTGGCGAATCTCGTATGTGCTGCACTGAAGCATGGGGATTTTCAATGCCCCATATTCGAACATTGTGACGGTTCACTTTTCCACTCAAGTGAAACGTTGCTTCATCACTGAACACAAGACGTGTGGCAAATTCTTCATCCTGCATAGCTTCCTGCATGTTCTCTCAAAACTCAACCCTGACAGCATAATCTTCTGGATGCAAGTGGTGCAACAACTGTAAGCAGCACGGTTTAAGTTGTAACCGTTGTCGCAAAATCTTCCACACTGTCGGCTGAGGAATTCCAAGCTTGCGATGCTCGGTTAGTTGATTTTCGTGGGCTACGCGCATAACTTTCCCTCACTCTGTTCACTGTTTTGTTAGAAACACTTGGCCGTCCTGTGCTCTTACCTTTGCACAAGCATCTCGTATCCTGGAATTGACGATACAATCGCAAAATGCTCTGGTGACATGGTGGTTCTGTGTGGTAATGCCCTTGGAACACACGCTGCACGGTAATAACAGATAAACATTTCGCATATTCCAAAACACAAAACGCTTTCTGTTGGCTTGTCGCCATTTTGTGAACTGATCCAGTGCTACCACCTGTTGTAACAAAAAAGTTCTAGACTAGTATTAAATAAAACTTTTTGAGTTTTTTTTTTTTTGTTGGGTAGTTGGTGTGAGCTTTTAAAATAAATAGACTATGAATTATGAATTTTTAAAACCCGATGAATCATTTATAAAATGGAATATAAATTGTAATTTAAATCTGTTAAAATTAGAGATGGGATGATTCTACTTTTCATTTTATTCTTGATTCTCGATTTCAGCCATAATTTTCTCGATGCTTCTATTCTCGATTACTTCTTTCCTAAGAATTTTAAATTGCTGCAGTTAAGTGGAATATGGTAATGATACATAATGACTATTTAAATTATTTTGTGTTTATGTACTTTCTCCTTGTAATTGTTCACACACACATATAAAATTTAGTTAATGCACTTAACTTTTATGTTAGTATTATTTTTATCTAGTAGTGGTAGCAAGATAGTGAAAATTAGGACATGTAGATGGTAGTACACTGAACTGTTTAAAATATAGCCAAACAAAAAAAATGGTATACATTAGTAACAAATTTGAAAAAGAAAAGCATCACATTTCTATAGTGCAGTAAGAAACTTAAGTTACACAAGGATTGTAAGATATTAAAAATTACATTATGCAGATGGCACAACAGAACTAACTTAAATGCGTTTTCGTATTTTTATAAGGTAGGCAATGAACCCACGAATACTGGTACGTGACTAGGCGCAGTGTATAGGCGGTTATAAAAATCACAAGGTTAGTCTGGATAAGAGTGAAATTTCAACTCGAGTTGTTTAAATAGTCGTTCAAGTTAAATATACAGTCGAACCCCGCTACTACGACATCGGCAACTACGACAACAACGCAACTATGACAATATTCTCAATCCCCTTCAAAAAAAAATTTAAAAAATTAAAATCGAAAAGTGCATGTATTAAAAATACTATTTAAAGTAGGAATGATGTTTTAAAATACGTCTGTAAGCGTGCATAATAATAGAGGTGGTGTCCGTTAATAAATAAGTCGCAGCTATTAAAGAAAAAAAATCGGCGAAAAACTCTAAAAACGTCTCCTGAAATACATTTGCGCAGCGCGCCTGGATAGG
>PNEQ01071391.1:0-12128 GCA_003012365.1 Medauroidea extradentata
TGTAAACTCCCCACCCTCCACCAACTACCCCAAACCACCTCCCTTCCTTCGTTTTCAGTAGCTATTCACCCCACCTCCCCAAAGAAAACCTGTCTAGCAGGGACTCGGAGAGGCCGCTTTACACGATGGTGCTACAAGACTTGCAGAGCCCTCATGCGGCAGAGAAACACAACTGCGGCCTCGGAGCCCCCCGTTAAAGGCTAAAATCAGCTTTTTTTTTAAACTGCCGTATCTAGGACAATTCCAACCGGATTCGAAAAACACAATAATAGAAATAGGGGCTGTAATTTGAACCATAAGTATCGTAAATAAAATAATATGCCACCGCTGAAAGTCCAATAGGAAAATGAATAAAAGTAAAGCTCATCGCGCCAGTTGTGGTGTTTGCGGGATTGCATAACAAACGCCGACCGGCGTCACTCTTAACGCTCCATCTGTGTTGTGTCTCACATACACCAACGCAGCCTACCTAGATAAGAACCTGAATGATAATAATTTTTTTCTTATAACGTAAACGGAAGCCAATATAGTAAAAACTAGTTTTCACTACGTACTTTGCATTGTCGGGACAGAATACAACATGATGGTAGCTATAGTTAATTAAATTAATTTCCTTATAATGGTTAAATTAGCTAAAATCTTTATACCGCTTGTCTCGAAAAATTAAATTACATAGTAAAACCAATTCGCAACAAAGTTACAAAGTAATTTTACGATATCACCTCTCGTCTGGATAAAAAAAAATTTCTTTCGAAAACCAAGAAACACGAGCCCATGTCCTCAAGGCGAATGACATTCGCCCTCTGCTTAACACCCAAACCCTTACAATGATATAAAATAATTTTGTGGAATATTTCAAATTGAAAAAATAAATTAGAAAAGTTAAAATTTTTAATTTTGTTTCATATATTACTAAGGTATATTATTTTCTAAAACTATGATTTTGTAATGCTTCTTACGATGCTGCAAATCTTAAATGTGGACCTGTGACTGAAAACTGGAATAATATTTCCCCCAAGCCGGGCAACAGAAATGTCGCAAGTCGGGAAGCTGGCGTAATGCCTAACGGCGTAATGCCTAACTCACTTTTTCGGCACTACGCCGTTAGCATTGCGCCGTTAGGCGTTACGGCGTGCACTCCGCAAGTCCACCTCTAATAAAACAGGACACGGATGCGATATTTTTTGTGCTCTAAGGCTGTTAGTGTTAACGTGTGTTATTAAGTACTGCAACTTAAATATTAAAGCTCTAGGTTACTAAAGAATGTTGTTCCTCTGTAATGTTATTTAAATCGTAAAATAATGTTATGAAAATTTGTTACCTCAACATTTTTTTAATGAAAAACTGCACGTAAGGTTATTTTCTCCTGAAACCCTGCGTGCCAAATTTGGCAGGATTCAATCCGTTAGTTTCTGATATATTATGTATAATTTTGATTATTTCAATAAGTGCGGCAAATTAGATGCTAATAATCTATTCACTGGTTTCATTAATACTTTATGCTTACCAAGTTTGGTTGACGCTGCTTGGATGGTATGGTCAACATTACAAATGAACATTAAATGTTTACTCGGGCAACATATTGATAATTCGTATTCCCGGGATACATATTATTACTACATATTAGTTTATATTTTCTCCAAATGACTGTATGGTTACCTGATGGAAAATGTAAGACTAGCAGATCTAGGCTACATTTTGTTTTAGAGTTGCTTAACTTTCACGAACTGATTAAACCATTTCTTAAAAGTACCTGTCTGTACTCTACATGATGGATGGGAAGAGAAAATCGAACAAGTCGATTACTCTGTCAATTAATTAATACCTCATGTATTTTCGATGCCACGCAATTACGGGCGGGACGCATTATCCAACGCATTTACGAATATTGCACAGTTAGTGGCTACTCTATGCTGAGTAAGGTAAACCACATTTTCCTTTGCTTCAAATACAGTAACGTAATATGTCAATTTGGATCAGCAATCACCTCAGTTACATCTACGTAACACTACCAGTCATTCTGGTAACTAATATTCTTACATTCACGGTGTTAAAATTCAGAATATTCTTCGAATAGAACTTATTCAAAATTAGGTTTTTGTGTATTAATTATTGGATGATATATTGCAATTTTATTCTCCAAGTGTAATATGATAATACAAATTATTATAGTGAAACTTTAATACAAACCCTGTTTATAAAAAGTGGTTTCTTTTCCCTTAAAATATTAACTTAAATCCTCAATACAAAGATCCCTTACACATTGAACAATGTCAAATCATTTTCAGTAGTTAAAATAAATCGTGATTCTGGTATGAAAGTTATTATTTTGTGATTAAATATCTTGAAAATATATTTCGAACACTTTTTGGTTTTTGTAAACATCCGTTATCTCATTAATACAAACTGCAAGCAAATTAGGTTCTATCGGGTTTGTATTTACGAGGTTCTACTGTATATGGAAACACTTTGCAAATTTTTTGAATAGGGCTGAGGTCTAAACTGCGATGTCATTAAATACATAACTATTGACAAGAGCAGACAGGGAATGAAGGAAACCAGTAGTAGCTTATAGTTTGGTTGTTATCAACATTTGCTTGGAGTAATTTTGGAAAACCACGGAAAACAAAAACCTGAACTTTTATCCCAAGAATCGAACCAGAGTTCTCCCGAGTGCGAGACCATTGTTATACCCCTGAGCGATTTAGGACTTCCAGTGTTAAATGACAATAAAGTACAGCAAAATTATTTTATATGCACTGTTAATTAAAAATTAGAACTTTTGAATATCGTCTTGCCACTGTCCTGAGAACAATAGTAAGATATACACATAGTAAGATATGCCAGGTAATTCACGCATACGGACTGCACCCAGTAAGGTTAATCCTACTAGAGGTAGGAAAGATCAGTGTTAAAATTTTTTGTGCAGGGATCATTTCTGCGGCTTGAGCGTACTGGTATCAGTAATGGTTGCAAACTGGTCAATCACAGAGCTTTTCTGAACTTTAAGTTTCATAAAGTCGATAATTTTAAACGCCAAATTGGTATATTTACACATTAAAATTAAGTTAAATGACTTCTGGCATTTCCAAACCTATATAAATTTAATTTTACTACAGTTTCGTACTTTTCTGGTCCCTCAGTGATAGCAGCGAAACTAGCGGTAGAAAATGTTCCCTGTGCCAAACTCTCCAATAAGAAAACACATTTTCTTTCTAACCTGTAGTAGAATTAACCTTACGACAGTGACCCAAACTTAGCAGAAAGTACTTTTTAATGAAAAGTCACTAGTCCATTAATTTTCGAGATAGGTTTAAAACGCAAGTGAACTAAAATGTAGGGTAATTTATTCGCACTAGGTTACCATGTCAATTCTTCTCGTAAACATAGGGCCTCATTACGTTTTACGAACGAGTATTCTCCTCTTAGGTTTGGTCACAGATTAATCTGGTGCAAGTCATCACCTCAAATTACCTCACTCTTTACTTCCACTACGCTGCTTTTTATATATTTTTTTGTATATTAAATGAAACTATTCTCGTAAACTTAGGCCATTACGACTATTTACTGCGTAATTTTTATGTTATATTCGCTTGGCACAAATCGTATGCGCGAATTACTTGTCAGCCTATATATGTTATGAGTATGGGGACATTAACTGATACCGTTCATCGATTACACATGTTTACGATAACATGAAGCTTTAAAGATACAGTTTGGCTGAAAGGAAAATAAATAACAAATTTTTCAGAAATTATCACTTTAACTTCAATTGAACAGTCAACACATTACAAAGGCCCGATTAAATATTATATATATGCCTATTATAAGGTGCAGCGCATAATTTGCACTTTCACTGCTTCTGGTTGCAGTGTAGTGGCATTTAAATTATCCATACTCTAATAAACGTTTGCAGGTCGCAGTAGAAGGACGAAATTTTCACTCTTAAATACACCTCCACATTTGTACTTGGTGCAGTTTTGATGTATTTAATTCCAACTAGGACTATAGGTGCAAGTGATGGCAATGTTTGCTTGCTCTACGTATGTGCTGTGGTACGCCAGTGTAAATATTAGGAAACACATACATAGCGTAACTCGGAATTTTTGAGGTCGATACATTCAAAATAATTCAAAGGGTGGGTGTGGGAAGCGACACATTATCTGAATGCAAAACTTCAAACAATGTGTAAATAATTTTTAAGTGATTCTTTTCAGTACATACATTACGATCGCTAGTCCACACAGAAATAAAAGTTATTGTTTACATGAAAGACACGTTCGAGTCTGGGTCCGGCCATCTTATTTTCGTCCCGATTAAACATCAGTACTTGTTATCTGCATCGACGCAGTTCAACGCAGGGGCAAAGCACGTAAAATTGCCCTTCGTTTGTACCTCTAGTGACAGTTGATTCTGAATAAGCTGCGCATGAGCAACAAAATCACGAAGTATTTGGTAGTAGCATATTTACGAACATTTTATTCCCACCACGTGACCTCCTTCACTTCTGTGTGTGCCTATGAAGTTCCACTGCAGCCCAAACAGACGCAACGCTGGTGCATTTTTTGCGTTGCGCCCAATAAAAGCAATAGTTCTTCACCCTCTGTTCCCTGTAGGGATTTTGAAATCACTCAATGCGAATGCGGGTACAACTGGCCTCAGCCGTTTCCTTGAGCTTTCTTATTTATCGTCGCTATTTGTCCCATTACTATTGGTTAGGGACCCTGGTTTTTCGCGAAAAGAATTTTGCCCCACTTTGTTTCAATGCCTTGCGTGCACATCTGCAATTCTGCTTCGTGATTATTGACAGCGTGTATATATGAAGAGCCGTATATCATTTGTCTGAGGCAATTACAATAAAGTCTCAGCAACACCTCACTGCTGTGATTAGCCGGTAGAATCCCAAGGATCGAGAGAGTTAAAATATCCTATCACTAATCACGAATCAGATGTGCACGTTACGGCACTGAAACAATGTTGGGCAAAATTCTTTTCGCGAAAAACCAGGGTCCCTACTAATGGTTTCACTGCCTGTGGGACGTTAACTTATGTGGAAAGTTAAGGGGTCGAACGAACTACTGGAATAATGAATAGTCGATAAAATCTAAGATACTCATCTTATTCCAATGAAATTTTTGCAGAGTAGGTATTTTATTAGCGAACGTCTATTTATATAGTACTGGGCGTTAGTATACTTTGCTTTCGAGTAAACAATTAAAAACGATAATTAGAAAAATAAGGGATTGAAACCGCAAAATCCATACAAATAAAGAACTGTAGTGTTTATAATTTTTAGTACGTAATATGTAGGACTTTATAGTAACAAAAATTTTAAAAAATGAGTTTTGATTTTAAAATAATTTTAACTTTCGTAAACCACTCGGTCAGAGGTTTTCGGATGAAATTATTTTAAAATCAAAATGTGAATATTTTTTAAATATTAAGTGCTACGTAAAGAAACGTCCGTTAATAGAATGTCTACTCGGCGAAAGAATCCCCTCGAATTATGATGAGTAGTTCATATTTATCGACGATCGAGTATTCTAGTTGTTCACTCGGCATCTCAACTTACCACTTAAGTCGTGCTAACTACTATATGTATCAGTCTACCGTGCACTGAAATATTAACTCGCATTGTGTGTTGCAGCACTGTGGAAATGTCACGTCATGAAGTTACAAATGAAAGTTTGGAAGCTCAGCTCGGGTTGCACAGGTGCAACTGATGTGGTCCCTAGGGCGACAGCCCATTAATTCCAGACCGAGTATTTGTGCAGCTATTGTTTGGGGTTGTGGTGCCTGGTCAGGAATATTTGTCAACGACACGTCCGACATCGCTGTCAAAACATGTTTCTGCGAGGGCAACGGAATAGCGGTCGTGCAGCTGTGGCCTTGCGGAGAAAGCGAGCACTCACACGGTCGGACGTTTTATGCTGGAATCACAATAGTGCGACAGACGCGACGCAAAGAATACGTCGCGAATACAAAAAAAATGTGAGCCAGTCAGTGTTGAAGCTTCTATGACGTCGTGGTTGCAATGCGAACTCCGAATATAATGTATTGCATTTTATTCACGTCACGGGCGCGACAAAGCGGAAATACTTAATTTAATTGTGTGCCCAAGTGTTCCTGAAACTGCTGAGTTGGTAGTATATTACATTTATTTATTTTATGACAGTTTTAAGCAAATCATAACCATCGTAAGCATTATAAAAAATTTGAAATATTTGTAAACATCTATGATTTTCTTATTAGAACATAGTATGTAGTGGCAAGGAACTACTTATATTTAATTTTTTATTAGTTGCCGCCCTGCATAATATGTAGCGTTCACGATAACGAGAATTTCTAGTGCCGTATTGCACCTGTTGCGCTGTTCACGAAAAATGCATCTCAGATTAAAGTGTTGAAAGCTTTTGGAACATCAGTAGAAGGATTTCAGAAGCTTGTAAGTTTCTGTGTTTATGTAATATTGTAATGTTAAATTTTTGTGCTTGTGCATAAAACATCAATCTTATAACCAGCTGTAAGTGCTTCAATTTGTATCGAGAACTAGCAGTCCCCCGCGGCTTTGCTCGCGAGTGTTATTCGTAACTGATAATATTTACTTGAACTGAAAAGCATATTTGTACACAAGATTGATACTTATATCATCAAGTATTAGAATGTCCAAGTGGCTAGTTAAACTAAATACGCAGTGAGATAAGTAGTTATAGCTGTCCACGAGAAAAACAGTCTAAAGTTTGTCCCTGTCACTGACAGCGACTTCACGTGGGCCTTATTTAAAGCTCTGCAAATTTTACGTTGTGGGGTACTTACAGACACCTAAAGGTAAGTGGTTAATCGAAAGAAAGACGTATGTTTATCCTGCGCATCACACAACCATTGGTGACTGTGGCCTCAATTACATATTTTTCAAAATACTCACTTCAAGTTTAATGCCATTAGAAAGTTTTGGTGGGAAAAGGTTTCGCGAAAACGTATTTAGTGCCCTAACCTTGAGGTTAGTGAGATGATATATTGAGCTGCTATAGTCGAAGAACCTAAGTGAAAAGTGACGCATAATCCATTTTACCCCTTTTAAATGGCTAAATGTAAATTGCACTAATTCGATCTGCCTTGCAGTTTTTGTGTGTCAGAATTGAACGTTCGCATGCAGCATTTAACGGAATTCGAGCCCAGAACTTTCTGGAATGTAGACCAGAACGACGAATTAAGTCATGAAGATAAAATTTAATTTAAAGAATAAACTATTCTTGTCCTGGGCTCATAGATGTTTTACAACACCACGTCTCGATAGGTTACTATTGAGTGAAACTCATGTATAAGTTACTTTTCGCTTCTCGTACCTGCTTTTCGTATTGTCTGCCTTGAAAGTTTACAAACTTCGTTTTATTATTAATGATCAAGTTATCTGATAAAATAAAAAAACTATCATATAATTTTTAAATACTTACGTAAGCATCACTGTGACGCGAACAACACCTCAATATCTCTACTGGTTAGATAGATATCATGGGTTGATGGAAAACAATTGTTGTGGTTTTTCACCCTTTTGTGTGTCGAATTTCAAAATATTTTAAATTCACATCTTAGACATTTGTACAAGTATCCAATTGAAGTGTAAATAACGATACTAGCCCGTTCAGTCGAATCAAATTCGGTTATTCATTAAAAGACACATATGACCATTGCACAGTACTAAGAGTTCGAATTTCGAAAAATCTTAAAACCATTTTGCGATCATTTCTCTAAGATCAACAATCCATTTTACACAAAAAATAAAAACCAACAACATCATTTTGTTACTACATGTGTTTATAATGAAAGAAAAACAAATTATGGCCACAAACGTTTACTGGAAACCAACTCGTACTCGTCAGTACCCACATTTTAAATTCAACCACTCTACGAGCGCACAAAGATTGGCATTATCTGCACTTACGCTAGCCGAGCTGAAAAAAACCTGCTTACACAAACGATCAATAGCAGATGAACATGCACAGTGAAAATAATCAACTGTTGGCCAAATGTTATTCCATTGATATCATAAAAATAAATATAAAAACAAACGTTACCAGTATACTTAAACAAACAATCGAAAAACTGGTCGGCACTTTGGTAATCCTGTGTGTTTGTAGCCTCTCAGAGAAAATATGACGATTGGGAAGTCAATATGGACTCCAAAAAGCTTTCATTTTAGATCATTCCATACAAAGCATGGTAACGAAAGTAAAACCAAAGTGAGACAAGTCACAAGCTCAAAACTGTGTGTATCAGATTCTCTGCGAATGTGACTGTGTATATACATGAGAGACTGGCACGCGGAAAAGAAAACAAAAGAAATGAAAAGAAAGCGGGATGTTCAAAAATCCAGACTAGCAGAACATGCCGTGGTCAATAACCACAGAGTATTCTGGAAAATACTACAGTCCATTGACACAGGAAACAAACAAAATTTGTAGGAAAATCAAAGATTCAGCATTCATAATTACATAAATGTAATCAGCCAGAAGTGCATTCCATTAAAAAAAATGTATAAAAAATAATTAGAAAAGAAATCAATTTCTGCAAAAAATTACTAAGCCAGAACAAACATCGCAGGAATTCAGTAACAACAGACTCTTTTCTGCGCAGCCAATCAGGGAATGGAGCGATCCTATTGGCCGGGACAGAAGAGAGTGTGTAGTGCATATATACTCCATGTTTCCCAGTGCCCCTGAAGACATGGATATATTACCGTTCCCGAAACGTTTTAATTTGTTTTGTTTCAAGGAGATCACTGTGCTCGTCTGTCTTTTAATTGTTTTACTGTCCACAGATATTGCGTTAATTGTATCCGTTCGTTTTCCCCAAGGTGTCTGTGTCTCCGTTATGTCGTCTGTAAACAATAATTTTTTTGATCCTTTGGTTTTTTCTGTTTGTCGTAATTGTTTTTGTCTGTTATTTCGTTCTTTCGCTATTTACTGGCGGAAGTCGTTTTGTAAAATTATGTGACTTTTTTGTTTTCAAACTGACTCGGTTAGTTTTCTGTGCCTGTGTGGTTGTTTGTGTCGCTTTAATTACTTTTTTTTGTATCTTGCTAACTGAACTCCCTGCGGAGATGCGTAAGTTTTCTTTTGTGTGCCAGTTACAAATAGAACCATTTTCGTTGTTAATATGTTTGTCTGTCTGCATGTATTCTATGGTTTCCTGTGACACCATTTGCTGCAATGGTACGTATAAAAATACTTCTTTGATTTGATATGTACTCTTATATTTATAATTCATCTTAATATGCATAATATAATCATAACATAGAGCTTTTTCTGAAATGTGTTTTGCAAAATGTAAACAATAAAAATAATCTTAACTACAATTATTAATTTTTATAAACATGTGATCCCTTTTCTCCTAGTAGTACTGAGCACAGCATCACACAAATATAAAATATACAATAAAAAACTACACATATATATATATATATATATATATATATATATATATAGAGAGAGAGAGAGCCCACTCGAACATAATTAATTTGTTGCAACGAACAGTTAGGCTATACTGATGAAGTAACAGGCAGACTCCAGTGGAGCAATCCGGTCTAATTACTTTGGGTGCGCCATGTCAGTAATTTTACCACTGCAAGCAAAGTTATTTGGTTCAGAAAATCTAAGTGAGGTTGAAGAGGAGATTTGGTGTATTTTCGCCTTGCGAAACTTTACCTGCGAAGTGTTGTGTTATTATAAAGATGCAAAATTATGCTCGTCAGAAGATTTTTCGAAATTTTAGCTCCAGCTATTTTATGGTAATTTTACTGAGGTCTGGTTGTTATGTGAACACGAATTAAAACAAAAATTTGGAGAACTACGTGCATTAAATCTAAATCATCGGTCATCTTGAGACAATTTTAATCTAATCTCCCTAACCGAGGTAACTACGCGAAATAGGGTAACACAGATATTTCTACACTTTAATTTCTGATTACAGTAATCATTTGAGTAAGTTAACACCACGGACGTATTATGAATTAGCAGTGCGCCCGCGACTTTTCTTGCAAAACATCTGTGTACACCATATTGGTGGTTCAGTCATTAAGTGTTAAAATGACCAAGCTGTTAGTTGAGCTATACAGCAGCACAAGTAGCTATAGCTGTCCACGCGAAAAGCAGTTTTGTCACTGCCACTAACAGCGAATTCGCCTGGGCTTTATTTATAGTCACAGCAAAGTTGACGTTGTGGGGTGATTACAGACTCTTAAATGTAATAGGGCAATCGAATAAAATACGAAGTTTACGTGATATGAAGAATGTCTTCCTCCGAGCACAAACATTGGTGATGGTACCCTCAATAAAGTTATTGTTTTTTGAAAAACCTTAAGTTGAAATTACCTTGAGGTTAGTGCGATGGTATATGTGGTTCGATGCTGTATAGAAACTCAAGTGTATAGTGGACTGCGTAATCTATTTTGATCACTAATTTCATCGGCCTTGCCGTTTTTGTGTGTCAGAAATGTAAGTTTGCACAACCGACCAGTTGCGATGAAATTTCTGCAAACAATTTGGTTGAGGGAAGGCAAAATGAAAAGAACAGGATACCCAAAAAATTTAGTGAACAAATAAACATTTACGGGCGGGAAGGGGCAAAACGGGGTAGAGGGGCGGAATGGAGCATCTGAAAAACTTAGTAAGAAAACTGTAGAACTTTGATGAGTGTTGTGTGTGCGTTCGCTAAGTTTTTAGTTGAAAATAAAACTAAATTTTGGGGGGAGGTGGCTCAATATGAGGTAAAGGGGCAGAACGGGGTGAACAAAAAGAATTTATTTAACGTAAAAAAAAATTTGTTTCTACCAAAACGGGGTACAGTGGCAGAACAGGATGTAAAAAAAAAATTCATTATCAAAATGATTATAAAACGGACATTTATGACCATTTACATTGTTTTGCCCCATTTAGCACTTTTAAATTCAGAAATATTATTATATTAAGTTGAAAACCCCGCAAACGTAGTTGTGGAAACCAGCTAGTATAGAATAAAATTAAAGTTCCTAACACCAGCTCTAACACTTAATCATTAACTTTAACAAAAACAATAACTACAGTTATGCTAAAATCTTTAGTGCCTCTCAGATCACAGTCTTGGTTAATTAAGCTGGTAGAGTTTGAATGTTTATTAACATTTATTATATTTCATTGTTGTGGCACTATTCATTTGCATCTTTCATAGTTAAGACTTTTAGTAGAAGCTTGATGAATAGAATTTTGTAGAATACGTGTACTTTTCCAGCAAAAGTCTACTGTACTACGAGTGTTTCGCTATTTAAAACAGTGTAATTCATTTCTGGGAAGTAAAATATTCGTATTGACAATTCCACAATATAAGATAAAATAGTTTGTAAATTCTTTACCATAGAAGTTCACAGAGTATATATTTACATTAAACGTTTACATTCAACAAAACATAATGCGTAAACTACACGAAGGATTTGATTGTAAGTACCTTCGTCAATAATCTGTAAATATATTTTTATAATTTATTTATTTATTTATTTATTATGTTTTAAAGTGCCATCCAACAGTCTTGCGACCAATAACAGGATGACACTAAACAGATAACAGATACAAATGCAGAAACACAGGATAAACAAATAATAAAGGACATACAAAGAATACAGACATACAAAACAAAGGACTAGACACTTACAACACACACTGACAGGACAAAATGCAGCAAAACATTTAAAAAAGAGACAAACAGAAATGAGACACTTAAACAACCTTATTTAAAGTCCCATAATACAATTTTTCTTTCCTTAAAATGATCAAATTTACAAATATCATTAAAATTGAATATACATCTGTTAATTAAGTTTTTATTTTTAGATAATGCGTAAAAAAGATTAAAGTTTCTACTAATACGGTTAGGCACCTTTAAACCTGTATTGTTTATTATAGTTTGACAATCAAAATAATATAGAAAGGAGTTAATAAAAAATAGAGCATCATTAACTATCCTACGAGCATGTAAAGTGGTTGTCTTAAAATCAGTAAGTATATCCTCATAACTAAAAGGCATTAACGGTTGAGAGAATCTCATGTAAATAGTTTTAAATAATTTGTATTGTACTGACTCAATACGATTCGAGTCCG
>PNEQ01071392.1:0-12128 GCA_003012365.1 Medauroidea extradentata
CAATTGAGTAATCATACCCTGACAGCAGCAACGCCCAACGTTGCAACCTGGCTGCCACCAGAGTTGGAACCGCCGTCTTCTGCCCAAATATGGTAGTCAACGGACGGTGGTCAGTGTACAACGTGAAGTGCCTGCCATACAAGTATTTATGGAACTTTTGCAATGCAAACACTATACTTAAGGCTTCTTTCTGTAGTTGATAGTAGCCTTGTTCTGCTTTGGAAAGGGTCTTGGAGGAAAAACAGATGGGTCGCTCAGTGTTGTCAGGCATCCTGTGTGACAACACTGCCCCGACTCCATACTGTGAGGCATCACTTGACACCACCACTGGTTTATGCGGGTCAAATGGTATCAAGACCGGAGCTTGGAGGATCCACTGTTTACTATCCACAAATATTTGTTGACACTGAGCATTCCAGTCCCATACTGCTCCTTGCCCCAACAGATTGTATAGTGGTTTCAATCGACCTGACATACATGGCACAAATCTGGCATAGAAATTTATCAACCCTAAATATGCCTTTAACTGTGACACTGATGTTGATTTTGTGGCTTCCCTTATTGCCTCTTGCAATTCCTGTGCTGGTCTTATGCCCTACTTACTGATAACATAACCCAAGAATGTCACCTCTTTCTGCAGAAAATGGCACTTTTCCCGTTTTGCCCTCACCCCATGTTCTTCCAACCGTTTTAACACTGCTTCGAGTGTACGTGCACAGTTCGTCAGAGAGCTCCCCGTGATAAGAATATCATCTAAATACGCTACAACCATCTGTACAATTACTGTCTGAAATATACCTGGTGCACTCGACAGCCCAAATGGCATTCTTCTGTACCTATATAGTCCCCTATGGGTATTCACGGTTACCAACTCCTGTGAATCTTTACCAACTACTAACTGTTGGTACACATTTGACAAGTCCAAAACACAAAACACCTCTCCATTAGCCAGGGACGCAAAGATATCTTCCATACATGATAGGGGCTGGCGTGCAACTTCGGCCCGCGGGTTTACAGTCCGTTTGAAATCTGCGCATAACCTGACCTCTCCACTAGCTTTTGGTACCACTACCAAAGGGCTTGCCCAGTTACTGTACGCCACTTTTTCTAATATATTTTGCTCTTCTAAATAAGTCAGTTCTTTCTCCACTTTCTCCTTCAGTGCATATGGCACCGCCCATGCCTTCAGAAATACTGGTGTCGCCCCTTCCTTAAGTGTGAAGTTTGCTTGAAAGTTTTTGATTTCTCCGAATGTTCCATCAAATATTTCTGCATACCTAGTCAGCAATGTCTTCACCAGATCTTCGCTTAGCCCTTCTTCCTGTACATCTTTGTGAAGTCCTTGATCCTGAACCACCACACAGATACTATTCCAATCCAGATGTAAATGCTTCAGCCAATCTCTTCCCAATAATGAAGGTAGTCCTTGTCATCCTGAGTCCACCACCAAAATTGGCAAGCGCTTTTTCTGCTCTTCATAGCAAACCTCCATCATCACACCACCCTTAACCGGTAACACATCCCCTGAATATGTACGCAACTGTGTGTCCACATTGTATAGTTGCAAATGAGGCCAGTTTGTTTGAAATGTTTCATTAGATACCAGCGACACTGCTGAACCGGTATCCACCTGCTTCACCAACGGCTTCCCTGAGACCATGACAGACATCCTGTATCCTTCTGTAGATCTTCCTTTCTGCTGTTGTACCATAAACAAGTCGTAAATCCCGTCCTGGTCACCACTACCTTCCCCGACTTTCCGCTCTAGCACTCCATATACATTCGCCGGCTTTTGCGAACGACATTTCTTGGCCAAATGTCCCACTTTCGAACACTTGTTGATCTTGTACTGAGCGTACGGGCATGTTGCTGCTAAATGATCCTTGTTACCGCAACGAAAACATTCTCTCTGTGTGCCTGGACTACGAGACGTACTACTACTCACTGCCAGTTTATTTACAGCGCGTACTTTACACACCACTTCTTCAGAAGTTTGATGAGGGCCTTGAAATAACCTTTGTTGTTTCTCCGCTTGCTCTAAAGTCGTTGCCAAAGCATACGCCTGTTCCAGTGTATGTTCTTGATCGATGAGTTTTTGCTGAATACGTACACTTCGTATTCCACTTACAAAATGATCCCGTAATGCTTCCGTTAGAAATGCGCCAAAATTACATGTTGCCGCCGAATGTTTAATGGCTACTAGGAATTCCGCGATCGACTCTGTTTCTTTTTGTACTCTTCTATGAGATTTAAGTCGTTCCGCGATAACCAGTGTCTTAGGGCAGTAATGATTTTTAAGAACTGCCACTAGTTCCTCAAATGTTTTTTTACCTGGTTCGTCTGGAGCCACTAAGTCCCGCACGACTCTAAATGTGTTTCTCCCGATGACCGACAGCAATACCGCCACTTGTTTCTTCTCCGGTACCGAGTTGGCATCAAAATAAAGCTGTAACCGCATTAAATATGAAACTATATCATCTGCGCGCTCATCAAACTCGTCTATCCGACCAAACGAAGCCATTTCTCCCAAAAAAATGTAACTTTCCTTGGCTAACCACCTCGTCGCCACTGTTATGTATTTTGTTCGTCCGCCATCACTGTTTATCCCGTGCTGCCAACCATATCACCTAGTCGACAGTACACTACAGGGATGAACTTTAGTCTTGCATGACTATGGAATGCCATCCAGAAGAAATTTGTTTAATATTTGAATAATTATTTAGGTCAAGTTCCTCAAATTATGTCAGCTCGTGTAATTAATTTTGTATTTTGTCTATATTTTGACATTGCAATCATTTCCGCGGTGGTTTACGTAGGGTTCATGTTTTTTTTTTTTTACTGCAATTTTGTGATAGCTAATTAGTCAGTTTTGTCTTATAAATTTAAAACTGGTGTCATTGTGTTTCAATTCAGATTTCCAGGAAATTAACTGAGTAACTTTTTAGTGTAACTCTGAGCTCTGAGGCATAAATCACAATTTTCGGTATTTGGTTAAACTTGGCTTCAAGTAAGCACTTAGGGGTTGCAGACTGGTGCCAGTGTGTGTTTACATTTTATACAGTAGAACCCCGATTTAACTAAATGCCATGGGACCCAAAAATGTTTACTCTAAATCGATGTTTCATTAAATCCGACTTTAAACAAAAAGTTAAATCCTCGCGCATGTTTCGTCAAAATTTAAAGTAATTTAAAAAAGTATATTAGCTCAAAACAATAACAAAACACATTTACCATCAATAGGTGATCCACAGTCATGAAAATAAAAACAATCGGCGAAAAAACTTCAAAAACTTTCAGTGCAACGCTCTGCGAGCGTGCGTATGGTGAGTTAGGCCACCCTTGCACGCTATCAACACGTGAGAAGTAATGACTAACACCACCTGAGCCGTCAATCTTTCCGTCTCTCTCCCACCTGCTCCACCAACAAAATTAAGGAAGTTCCTATAAAAATAGTACAAAAATTTTTTTTTCAAATGAAAACGGGATTAAAAGTTTGCGAAACAACAGTAAAATAATAATTAAATACCCGGCGGCGGCCATTGTATCTTGTATGAAGTCGCGCTCGTGAAACAAACTCGTTTGTTTGCTCGCTAAAAATACTTAGCACTCTGAGAGGGTTTTTTTAGCATCGGTGAAACAAATTATTTACGATTACGGTAGTAAATTCGTTGTAAAAAGTCTGCATAAATAATATTACGTATTTTTTTATAAACTCACTTGTTTTACTACGGGACGCTACTGTAAATAATCACGCTGCACACCACTGCATTCTATCGGTAATAGGATTAGTCCAGAGAGCACGCTGCACTGCAGCACATTCGAACGGAGACGCGAAGCACTATCTGTAAAAATAGTTCTTGTGCTGTCCACTGCCGCGCTGTGGAGACTGGGTACCTAGATGCTTATTCACTCACCAGCCGCCAGGAGGAGGATATATGCGCACACTTTTTATGCAATGCAGCTGCGCTTGCTCAGCTGCGCCCGCGGGTGCGTATCTCAAAATCGCTCCCATGGCCAAAGTTTTCAACAAATTTCACCGATTTTTTTTTTTTTGTGTCTCGACAAATGGTTTAAGCTTTTCTATGGAGAAATAAGTATATACTGCGGTCAGTGCTAGTATTTTTAAAGGACTTAAATTACAATTAATATTCAATTTCATCAAAATCACATAGTAGTTATTTAATACATCTTTTTTTGTTATTTTTTGAAGGTTCCTAAAAATCCTTTCGTTAAATCGCTGTTTTCATTATTCCCGAGTTCGTTAAATCGGGGCTCTACTGAAGTTGTCGTATAGAGTAACAAGGTATAATTTTGTTGTGTAGGGACTAGTTCCTGGTGGTCACATTCTCAGTCACCTCCAGACTCGTGTGGCAATGATGTGTTGTGATGCCTTAGTAGGGGGAAAGTACCAGGAGATGCACGTTGCTGTGTGCGGTGCTTAGTATACAGGATATTTTAATCTGCAGTGCGCCAGTTCTTTTCTTCTTATTTTCACTATGAGTTGTTCTGGGGCATATGTGCCTAGGCAAGACAAGATGAGCTGGTCCGTCGGGTACAGGTGCGATCAGTGTAGCATGAGCAACACATGCTGGCTGCGAGGTGCTTTCCCTTTCTTCTCTGCCTTTTTGATGAACATGTTTCATTTTATCTAATTTGTCGGTGGCTCGCCCACTTACGGTAATAAGTGCCGTTCGTCATTTTATTTGAACGTCGAGTAAAGCCCCGTTTGTGTACCATGGTATAATGGTCTTCATTATTTTAGTTTGCACGGTTTCGACCCCACATTGTCAATAAGCAATTCCAAACCCTGAGAAAGAGTGTTTCTGCTCTACTGCACGTATGCCTTGAGGCTGAGTAATTAGTGTCCCACCACACAGTCCATTATAATTCCTCTCTAAACTTTCCAGTTGCCAGCCCATGTATACCTATGTTTCTTTCTGCATATTACTGTTCTTCAATAGTTCCCTTCGTTATATGCAACATGTGTGTATCAGTTTTGACATAGTTTTTTTAATAATGCTCTCAGCACCATTTCATGGTACAGTAATTACGTTTATTTGTAACAGACACAATTTAATAGTGTTGTATTGCAAGGGCTCTTCTGCATACAATTGAAAAATCATCTCAGAATATATAATTACCTTGACCAGTCAGAACTGTGTTTGCATTGTTGGTTGTTGCTAAGTGTAAAAGCAATGTGTAACTCTAGAGGGTTTTATTAGAGAGGGAGAGCATGAGAATGTATGGTTACTCTTATAGAGTGATTTATACTAGAGCTATCGTTGACCCAGCGAGTGACTGCTAGGTGAGCCATCAAGGAATAATTCCGGCACTAGCTAAGGGAGTCAATCTTTCATAAATAAGGGAAGGCAGATAGGTGTCACTTGCCTTATATAAGGCAGATGTCAGTTGCTTTATGTTGGATATCAGAGGTTGGTACATAAGGTAGTTTCATGAAAGGAGACAAGTGAAGTAATTTAATTTCACAAGTTTAGTCAAGCATAGACAGATTACATTGCATGATACTATTGTGGGTTACAACATACAGTATTTTGCATTTGTTTCACAAGCTCAGCTTTGGGTTGTGCACTATCTGTAGCAGACATGAGTTTTAAATGGGGGTTAAAGGCGCTTATGAAAACTTAGTACGTATAATCCTACTCTATAGAGTTGGTCACGTGACTGGATCTACTCAACCATTGGTTGCTTAACAAGCAGTCATAAATCAGAAGAGTAGTTACTTGGCGGCCTTTTTAAAAAAAATTGACAAAATCTGCAGAAGCTGTAATTTCTGTCGCCGATCTGGCAGATCTACGTTATCAAACCAGGTTAGAACATTGCAGAATAACCTTTTGTACTAATACAATATACGTATGTATCATTACAATTGCTTACTAGCAATGTATACTACACTAAAATGCTAGAGGTAACTCCCGAAAATTTGTGTTGCAATATATTGCAAAGTAAAAATGTTCTCTGGCACATAACTGCTCCTTTTTGCATTACTCGAGAGTTACTACATGTAACTAAATTAAAAGGTTAAAAAGTGTATATGTTTAAAACACCTAATTATTATTAGTTATATAATTTATACTGTACCTTAATTACGTTCTTTGGTGACATTTTTACTTGGTAAACTGCTCCTGACTTTTCGTTCAACTAAAATACTATGATACAATGTCGTATTTTTCGTAAAAATACACTCAGGCTGCCTTACAACATATTTCCTTTTACGTACACATGTGGGAGTATGTTTGTTTACTTTTTATGTGCACTTTCCTGTGTATCGTCTGCTTGCTGCTATCTACCCTGCATGTGTATATGTGTGTGTGTGAGAGATACACACACACGCGCATACTCAGGTATAGCACAGCGGGCGGCAGTTAGTCTTATTGAAGAAACTGCCTATGTCCACAATTATTCAGACATAACATGCAGTTCTTGTTCCAAATAGCCTTGTCCTCATCTTAACTAAGCAGAAGTTTTTTGGGACCGCCTAACAAGTGCGTGTCTGGCTCAGTCAATGTAGCCTTTCTCTTTTTATCTCTCTCTCCCTCTCAGGTCAGGAGTTGCTAATGATTTTATGTACAAGGAGGCTGAGGGAAAGAGAGAGAGATGTGTATTCTTAGTGTCCTCTCTTGTTTGTGCGTATGTCCAGGCAATATACAATTTTAGTGCTGTGGGCAAGCCTCTTCTCCCACTTGTCAACCATGCACATCTTTCTAGAATAATGATGTAAATATTTGTACACGCAATCTTAATTAAAGATGAAATGTAAATGTTCCTTTTTAAAAAATAGAAGAGTCTATTTCTGTAAACTTCAATTTTATAAATGCTGCACAACAATTTTATACAGTAATCATTTAAAACCATAAAAAACTGAAAATTTATAGGGAAAAAAAACCATGTTCCATGCAAAAATGGAAACCAATGCAAAAAATTGCTTTGTCAGCTGATTTCAATTTCAATCTGTCATATATTCATTTGAACACAGCACAAAAGTTAGCCATACCATGAATAAAATTAGAAATATATCGTATTATTACATTTATAGCAACAGTTCAAGCCCGATTGAAATAAAAGTAGACTGAAGAATCTTGATTAAAATTTTATTTCAAGCATGTTGTAGACAGGGGTCAACATCAACTGAAATGCATGTTGTGGTGGCACGGACGCGCTTCTTGCAGCGACGACAGATATGACGATACTAGCCCCACGTGATGTGGCGACAAAATATGGTCGCACCGATGCTCTAAGTACTAGCTCCCAACAGTTTTAAAATATACGTAGATTGATCAGTTCTCACAAATGCTCCGGTCTCAGCAGTGAGCTACTCCTATCTCAGAGTTTCGTGGTATCGAAGGGTGGACGCATGCAGAACGGCAGTCAAACACGTGGTCACATCAACAGCCCATATTTATTACCTTTTTCCACAAAAACTAACGCAACTGCGCTTACATCGGCACGTACAAACTTCTTGTACATCAACATAAAATTAAATAGGAAGAGAACTGAACTAAAACGAAACCCAACTCAAAAGAAAAATAGCATGTGCTGAACTAAATCATAACCGATAGTGTGCCGGCCACACGGTTGATACTACTGTAAGTTTACATCAAAATAATGAAAACTAGTTAATAATGAAAAATTCTAGCAAGTCTTTTCACATCCTTCCACCGCGGCCCCATGTCTTTCGTTCGTGCCCCTTGGCTTACCATGCGCTAACTGCGCACAACGTGGCACACGTCCGGCTTCCTCGTCAGTCAAGAAAAAAGTGACCAGCCACGGCAACCGCAATGGCATCTTAAGATATCATGGCGGCCTACCTTCCAGTAAAATGTTCTATAACATTCTAGCAAGATTAAATAACCGGTCTAGATACAAAATAAACAAACTGAAATAACTGAAAAATCTGCAAAATTCTGCTGAGCATAAAGACGTATTTATACTATTTCACTAAATAATTATTACAATAAAAATTATATTAAATAAAGTCTTGGCATCGGACATTGCCGGCCGTACACCTTGCAGTACTCTCTGTGAACCCCTATTGGTGTCGCCCCCGCGGCACCATGGCCGAGCTGGCCGAACTCATCGACCGGTGATTCGGAATAAAGTGAGCACTTAAAAAAGCCCTGATTAATTTCTATTTTCTGCCAGTTTATATCTTTCCGCTACATGTAAACATCAACATTGCCACGTGCTTTTATTTACATAGCCTTGTACAATGTTTACATTTACGTTACAGTGCTCCGATAAATTTTAGCTACAATATCTACTCATTAAATGCACGGGTGCTGAATATATGCTGTGCTCAGTAGTAATGTTAGTTATAAATACCTGCGAGTAAACATCTTATAACACTGGTTTCTCTGCGTCTACTCTAACGGCGCTGTTACCGTTACGAATCTCGTAAATGCATGCACAGTATGTATATTCGAACTTTTAAATTAAAACCGCCACTAAAAACACACACGACACACGCAACTCAAGAATTCAAGTTCCGTTCAGCATACTGTAATGAACGACGACGAGGCACGTAAAGAGAAACAATAAATAACATATTTCCTTAATGTGAGAAACAGTGGAAAAAATGCTGTTTCTATTTCCAGATACTCAGGCTGGCGATCATAAAACATAACAACTTACATTACAAATGTGTTTATCAGAAACCGATATTCATTACATAACGGACAAACTGAACGACGCAATTCGCTTCCAAACGGCGAAAACCTAACTCTGGTGCCATCTGTCGGTGAAATTTTAAACTACCTCTGTGGCGCGAAGAGTTAGCGGTATGTGCCAACGATAATCAACTCGGTTGCGTCGCTTTGTGCTGCCGTGAATTAAATAAAATTGTACAGTCAGTTGGTATGTCAATAAGAACATTAATAAATATTTTAAATTATATTAAATACAGAGAGGTCGTTTGCAATTTATGTTGTTTCACTAATGCTGTATTCAAATAAGAAAATAGACGGGACTACATGCAGTTATTCGCTACCAACCATACAAACAATAATGTAACTGTTGTTAGTGTTGGCTTATATGCATTAAAGGGTAGTGATTTTTTTCCAAGGTTAAATCTGTAGTGCTCACTTTATTCCGAATGGCCTATACACATTTTTAAAATAAACACCAAAAACTTTCCAACTGCAATAACTTTTAAAAGATCAATCTTTCGTAAAATTTCCAAAGTCCAAAGTTGCTTGAAATTCTATGCCGTTTCAGAAAAGTCCACACAAGACACATCAATCTTAAATTCACGTGCAGTGATGAAAACAGAACTCAGAATAATTCCAACTCCAGGCTTGAGAACACACCATTTAACATTAAAACATTACAATGAGAAAACTTATCACTAGCAATTGCATCCAGACGCAGTTTTCTGTTACTTTACTGTTTCGCCAGGCCCAATAGTGGTTTTACATTCAGAGAGTGGGTTTTATAAGTTCAACAAAATTATAATATTTAAATTATTTAACCAAATTACTTTCTTAGAAGATTATTAGGCTTAAAACAACAAACATGGAACTCTCATTGACCAAGATACTACCGACTTACAATTGTATAAATACTAGCAGTTTAACGATCTATAGGCAATGGCTTAAAGTAGGGTGGCCGGGCAACACTCTGGGGCTTTTGAGAATAATAAAGGCATCACCACTGCCTCACACGTAACTGACACTAGGCTGACCAGTTTTTGGTTCTGAAGTGTCAGTAACACTGGTTAGCATTATTTATGCAAAACAAATAAACATTAACAGGGACTAAACAAAACCCTAGAAACACAACTGACTTATCGAAAAAGTATACCCCAAGCGCGGGCTGGTCGCTTCAAAATGTATGTAATTCTGTCCAGAATGACATTTAGAAACATGGCATGAAACGTGACTAAACATATAGATACGTGTAATAGCCAAACAGTGAACGACAGAACAAATGACTCCAAGAAAACAAAGAGCAACCTTTTATTATGTACTTTGGTTTGAAATAATTTGTCAGCATATTTATTGAAATACATTTGCTCTTCTTTTTATGTATTTTTAGAAAATAAAACAATATAATGTATTTGGCTACCTCAAAAACCTTTTTAATTACCTCTTATATTATTTTTAAAAAATTCATTATGATGACAGTTTCTCTTTATCCAGTGTAGTCCAATGGAAGTTTAAAATTAGTGTTTCAATTTGAATTCTACACTCAATACACCTCCGCAACTGCCAGTAGTAGATTGGATTATTTCACTCCACTCTTACTTTAGTTCAGTTCAGGTATGTTCATAGTAATGTTTCAGGCTAAATTTGTCAGTCTACTCCTGGTTGAATCCTGATTGGATTGATTGAAGAGATTTTGATTAGCACCCAAAATCTAGGCCTTTATCGCTTGTGAAGGGTGACATTATGTAATTATAGAGCAGCACCGGAATGAAGAGGTGGGGGAAACAGGAAATCCCAGAGAAAACTCATTGACCAGCAGCATCGTCCGGCAAGATTCCCACATAAGATAATCCGGGGACCGACCCCGCCGGGAATCAAACCCAAAACGCCTTAGTGGGAGGTGAGTGCTCTAGCCACTGCGCCTACTGTAAATAAAGTACTTCAGTAAAAAATACATGCAAAAAGTATCGCTCGGGGTGTTCCAGCATTGCTACATGTCAAATTTAGGCAGCTATAGGTGATTCGGAACAAAGTGAGCCCTCAAAAAAACCCTAATTAATTTTCTGCCAGTTTATATCTTTCTGCCGAATGTAATCATAAACATTACCATGTGCTTTTATTTACGTAGGCTTGAACAATGTTACATTTACATTACGCTGCTCTAATCAATATTATCTACAGTATCTACTCATTAAATGCACAAGGACTGAATATAAGATATAATCAATGGTAATACTTGTTATAAATACTTGCGAGTTAACGTCTTATAATACTGGTTTGTCCATCAACTAATTGATGCAATGCACTATTACCGTTACAAATCTCGTAAATACAGGCATAAGTATATTTAAATTTGTAACTCAAAACTGCTACTAAAAACACACATGACACACACAATCCAAGAATTTAAGTTTCTTTCAGTTCTACTGTAGTGAACGACAATGAGCGACGACACTGTTAACAGAAACAACCTAACTGTGCTGCCACCTATCAGTGGAATTTTGAACTGTCTGAAACACAGAGCAAGTGGCCATGTGCAAGATTACGAACGGCCCTGCGGGTAGTGTCACTTTATACTGGCACTAATTAATTGAAATTATACAGTCAGTAGGAATGTCAGTAGGATCATAAATAAATATTTCAAAGTATGTTAAATACAGAGAGGTCTATTTCATCTGATGTTCTTTCACTAATGTTGTATTCAAATAGAAAAATACACTGAACTGCATGCAATGATTCGCTACCAACCGTACAAACAGTAAAGTAACTCTTGTTAATGGTGACTTATATGTAATATAGTATCTTATTTTAAAACTAGTTTAATTAGTTTTAACTATATTGCTTCGTCAGTTTATTCCTTTCATTTTTTCCTCAAGTTTGTAAGTTCCATAATTTTCAGCTCCTGTTTTTTATCATTCCAAGAGTTTACCCACATTTATAACAATGTGGTCTGTAGCTGTAGTCAATTGTGGGTTGAAATAAGTACTAAACTGTTGTAGTCCACTTGACATTGTGATGGGGCGCTTCTACGTCACTAGTACGTCTGGTACGTCTACGTCGCCGTGTTGTTATTGTCTAGATGTCCCTGTTCGGGGACGCCAGAATGTGATGGGGCTGCTACGTCACGTCTATGTTGTTGTTACTATCTAGATGTTGGAGGTTATGATGCCCTTGCTGCCGGCGACGACTTATCTAATTAGACTTTTCCTGGTTTGTTATTAATATGCCCGGATAGCCTGAGGAGTTTACCTAAGGAGTTTACATAGAAGAAAAAAAAAAGGAGCCAATTTCTTTAATAACTTTCAGTCTTTTAATAATAGTTCACCAGACGTACATGGCACAATAACGTACAAAAATTCTTTCCCGTGATTTATGTCTTACAGTGTGAACGTAAATAGGTAACACCAGTGGCGGAATTCACTAAGTCATGAGTGTTCGTCCCAGTTTATTATCGGTTGTGATCTGCCT
>PNEQ01071396.1:0-47485 GCA_003012365.1 Medauroidea extradentata
TCGTGGCGGTTGCAGCAAGAGTACAATTAAATTCGCGGACTACCACGAATACCCGCGGCAACTCCGTAGCATGTCGATCCTTCGTGGCGGTTACGAAATGAGTTCAGTTTTATTCGCGGACTCCCGCCAATGCCCGCTGCGACTCCGCGTACGTGCTCACTTAGTGGTGGTTGGGGCAAGAGTACTCCTCGCCTACACGATAAACTCTCCTTAACGCCGCCCTTTAACTTCCAACCAATTGTAGCTCTTTGTGGGTGGCTGACAATATGGAACCTGGACTTTCCTATACATAGTTTAATATTTAATAGATGTTTACGGATGTCAACATTATTTTCAAATGAAAAGCGAGTATTTTTGAAATTCGGTTATTATGGAGGGCTAGATATTATCATTATGAAAATTATAAAAATTACTGTCCCTCATTTTTGTAGATTTTGTGGTATGAATCCTTTATTTTTATAAAATCGAGTTTTTAACTTTTTGTTCGAAAGTAAAGCATACTACCGCATAGTGCTACATAAATAAACTATCTACTCGGCAAAAAAAAAAAAATTTCATCGAATTTTGATGAGTAGTTCATATTTTATTGACGATTGAGTATTCCAGTCGTCTGCTCGATCGCACCTTTCCGTACCGCTTAAAATGTGACTTGCCGCTGTAGGTTTGTCGGTTGAATTTTATATACACACTGTAACTCTGGATATCTTTCTAATACCAATATTTTACGTATTCAATCAGCCGTGAAGACCCTATGTAGCATGGTGCTACATAGCATTGGTATGGGAGTGTGTACCGTGATATAAGTACTTGATCGGGTTTACTTCGTGGAAGCGAGGCAGTGACGCAACAGACGGTGTAGCTACACATTTATGTTCGTGGAGAAACCTGACGGGCGTGGTCCACCCAGTTGCAGTACCGTGCCAGACCAGAAGCCGGCTTCTGGGCCCGCTGTTGACGTCATGAAAGAAGTTAGCGATGATGAAGATGCAGGAAACTGCAAAATACGGACTTTGTGCGTGCTACTACCGGTCGGAATGTCCACAGCCAACTAACTACGTGAACTGTTTCAGAGTTTCTCCCTAATACAGCGTTTCTCAAAGAGATTATCAGGCTTTTAATGGGGCACTAGCGTAATTATTTGTAAATCAAGAACTAAAATGTTGAAAATGGACCAAAATTGCAATATACACTTGGGGTGGTGTAGTGGTCAGACCACTTGCCTCCCACCACGACGATCCGGGTTAAGGCCTTGTTACGGAGTTTTGCAGTGATTTCGAAAGTATTTTTTTATTGCTACCTAATACTCATATCAAAATTTCGCTGCACAGTTTTGACACTTATATGTTATAATTTGTAGCTGAATTTTTTTTGTAGAATTATACAGAGCGGTTTTTTAGATTTCATTACCCAAAGTACGACGTTTTTCGTCGTGAAAATAAGCAAAAATGAAGGAAATTATTATTTTTTTGCTGGCGAATGTTACATTATTTTAAAAGATGCGTCCACAGTATTGTGCATCGTGTGATTGCACATTGACTCAAAATTTTTTCAAAACTTTTGATTAAAAAATATTTGAGTTATTGGCACCAGTCTGGAAAAAAATTGGGGAACAAGCCTTTAAATTGACGGTGGAGTTCGATCTGAGAAACAAGGCGGACGTTGTTGACCTTTGGATCTCTTCGGGGCACTTCCGTCCCCGTACCATGCATCTGCATTCCGCCCTCAACTAATTGAATTGAGGGGGGGGGGGGAGGAAGAAAGAATAGAATCACACGTAGTAAACATCAGAATGGAATGAGAGTTGTGGCATCAAATCAGACAAATCACAGTTACGGTGGCGTTGATGTTTCTGAGTAGTCAGTTCCAGGCTGTTTCTGTTAAAACACACCGTTGGTGTTGACTTTAAGATGATAACGAGGTAACAGTTGCTAATTTTAAAATTATATTTCCTTAGATTCTTAAGTGAGTTAATGTAACTCCACGATATGGAAAACACGCAGCTTGTAGAACATAAGCACACGACAAATAATTATTAACAAAGCATACAGTTCAAGCATTTTACCCACATACTAAACACGCATTCAGATTATTATTTAATATGCATTGGTAATTCATTGAATGACATTAGGAATTTGATTTACATAAAATAACATATTATACTCAAATAGATCAAATTGTTAATTATTTGTTCACCAAATAAAATTTAAGAAACATTTACTTTTAAGTAATTTGTATATATCCAATGCATGTTCAATATGTGACCTACCGACATATCTAGCGAATGAGCAGGCAAAGGAAGAAAATGTATCTGCCGTGCTTCGGAGAAGCCCCGAACATTTATAATAAAATATGGTCGTTTGTCACATTTCAACCTTAACACTTCTCTACTGTAGATTGTTGTCGAATGTATCCTAATTCGTAGTTGTCTATATAGCCAATGATACCAAGAGTAATAAAGTACGTATGTGCGCAATATTTATAGCCTCTTTGCTGCGTGTAATACAGGGAGCTTTAAAGTGATAACCGTATATTTTAATTGGTTGACATTTATATAAGAGTTCAGTGCAGGGCATTAAAAATATTCGCAGATATTCACTAAATATATTGCAATGTTGTATAAGTTGATGTGTTTTTAGTATTTTTTTCTAAAGTAAGCTTATGTCTTGATTTTTTTTTAGTAGTATCAAATATAGTACATGTTCGTGTACTAACAGACTATTGACGTGTGCTTTATTCTTTTGTAGGCCCTACTTGTTTCTGTTTTCATGCATAGTATACATTGTAAGTTATTCAGTAAGTAAGCACGTGATTGATTGCGGACATTTGCTATTGTACATTTTATTTTTTCGCATTTCGAGATATTTGAACATTTACCAAATGAAGTTTAGCGCAAGGCAATGCATTGACAATGTAAGTAAATTTTGCATTATTATACAAATTTCCACGAGGGATCAATGTGGTCCACGCGACCAAAACTTGTATCATCTTCGATGCACGATTTTATTTTTAGCCTACTTTCCGGAGGAAAAAGTAGGCCTATGAGATCACCTTCCTGTCTGCGTGTGTGTGTGTCCGTCCGTGGGTATGTCGTATCCCCCCCCCCCCTAAAAACGTTTGAACCAGTGGACGGAATGTCATCAAACTGTGATACTTCAATAGTACTTAGCAACCTGACTTGACTTTTATATATTTAGTTTACGCCCTTTTCATATTTTAAAAATGGCGGCCATTTTAACATTTTTCGTTCAAGATTGATATCTAAGAAACAATATTCTATAATTTCATCAAACTTGCTACGCAAATATTACATACAAAACTGACTTGACTTAGTGTATTTCGTTCATCCTGTGTTTATTTACAAAATGGGGGGCATAATTTTTTTTAGCATGGTGTTGCATATCTTAAAAAAAAATATTTTTCAAAATTTAATTTGGTACACATGTACTACATACAAATCTGACGTACTTTTGTGTATTTATTTCATCTTGAAATCAAATTTTCAAAATGGCTATAATTGTTATATTTTTAACATATTATATCATATATTAGGAATTATTTTTCAGAAATCCACCAAACTTGGCACACACATACTACGTACAAAGCTGACTTGAATATTGTGTATTTTATTCATCCTGTGTTCGTATTTTCAAAATGGCGGCATTTTTTCAGCAAAACGTGAGCAATGGCAATGTCCACAAACCAATAAATTCTAATTGTAAACTCCCGTTGCAACAAACATTTAAAAATCTCATAGTATGACTTATCTGATGACAATTTTCGAGAATTTCACGAAACTTGGTCCATATACTTAATTTAAAGCTGACTTTATGAAAAAAAAAAAAAAACATTTCAGAACATTTTTTGCTACAATTTCATTAAACTGGATACTCTTATATTACTTAGGTCACTTATCTTTAGTATACATCGTGTATTTTACGTCTAAACAAATATTATACCTAATTTTTAATATTCCCAGATTACGTAAACGATTTTAACTTTCAGGGTTAATTTGCACCCACTTTGAGGAAAGTAAGCTTAATCAGTTATACTGGTCACTTCTTATTGTGTACGTAATTTTTTTGCTGAATATATTTTTGCAGTGTCTCCAGAAATGTACTGTATATTCGGTTTTATTTTTGATGTTCAGTAAATAGCATGAGCTCAACGCTGCTTTTGAAAACTCAAGGTCGCAGAAATAAAATTATTTTCAAAATCAATACTGAGAAAATATTCTACTTTCTTCTGTAAGTCTTGAAATCTAACTGAATTGCGCAAGGAGAAATATGGCCGAAAAAAGTTCCTTCGGTGTACCGTTCTGACGACCACGAACAAGTTGCCGTGATGCTTTTTAAATAAACTGTGTTGCGATATGTGAACTTTTCGTTAAAACAAACTTTTCTTAGTTGTTTAATGCCACGAGAGGCGCGATAAAGGCTTCCGAATGACATTGACAATCGACCTTGACGAGGGGAGTGTCTGCTTTGAAGTGCCAACACCTACTTCAGTTACTGAAGCTGTGTACACACGAAACACTGGCGCCTAACACGTAACACGAGGGGGGGGGGAGGGGGGGCACGATGAGACATACAGTAGTACTCAATCCCACAGACGAGTGGCTTTGATGGCCATGCAAAACTAGTCCCACAGACAAGTGGCTTTGGTTGCCTACAATTCATCTCTTTAACCTATCACCACCGTTGTCTGGTTTCAATTCTCGATTTTTGCATGCAAGAAACGTAGCGATTGCTACCATTGGTGGTCAGTGGTGAGGTGCTTTCATCCCCCCTACCACCGCGATCCTTTACTTTCGCGTGTGGGTGGGAATCGTATTGGACAATGCCGTTGTTTGGCGTTTTCTTGGGGATCTGTGGTTTGCTCCATCCCTTTTACGCCAGCCGCGAGCCGTGCCCCATGTTAACCAGCCGGCCTCCATAACGTAGTCGGTTAGTCGCAGATCTACGTTGCGAAAGGTCCGGGGTTCGAACCCTGATCCGGGCATGGCTGTTGTGTTGTACCTTCACCTCACTTCACCATCATCGGCTCTTGAGCGGCGGAGCACTAAGGATGACCTTGAAGCGCGCATCAAATGCCGCGTCGCCTCAACGAGCAAAGCGCTGAACTAGCGTGCAAGGTTCCCGCCGAACGGTTTTTACTATGGGACAATATAATTTTTTTGGTGGAAAGTCTGCAACTAAGTTCAGTGCAGGTCGCAATCTGAGTTTCACATCCGGTTAGTACATTTTGAAGTACGGAAGTTTGAAAAGGCCGTTTTAAGCCATGTTGAAGGGCTTCGAAACGGTGTTTTAATGAGCGTGGCGTCTTAACAATGGGGTTCCGACCTTGTCTGAAGTTTACTTTCTTGTCTTATATTTGCACAATGAGCGCACGGGGAATATTTTCGTAGAAAAACCTGTTTACGAACACACTGCAACGCCTCACCTCACCTCCATATTAACCACGTTCACCCTTATCGGTTTTCAATACCTTGTTGATAAAACTATCCCAAACCCCTTCACTTAGTTGATTTCCCATTGGTAGACACCGGAATAATCCGTGGGTTCGTTGGAAGAATATCTGTGTGTTCGAACAGATAGCAACTACTCATTGGATGATGCTGATATCTTACACAGTGATGCTACATGATAGGGACTCTATATTTAGTCACTTCTTTATTATTGGCTGAATGCCCAGGACGTGTCGGGTAAGTCGAGGGCCAATTACAAGTTGTATCTTGTACCTAAAAGAAAATGCGAATTTTTCTTGTCCCTACCCATCGGGCACATCTTCATTGTCCATCACGCAGGATAGTAGTTTGTCTGTCACATATACTGCGGCCGCTAGACACGTCACCCGTACCTTGACATACGTTTATTTTTGCTTTTTATATGTGCACTTCTTAAATAAAATTCACGTTACTACTTAAGTAATACAGGAAGTGATTGTTAAATCTTGGTGTATTGCTTGGTGTGAAAGGATCAAGAAAATACCCTTCACTTTTGGACTAACATTTCCCGCTTTTTTTTACTATGGCACAAAAAAAACTATCCTTCCCTCATAGCATGTTCTTTTTCGTGTAGTAGCAGCCAACAAAACGTCAGCGGACTCGCAGATCTATGTTAATATCTAATACAGCTTAGCTTCTCCCCGACGAGGTAATCAGAGACTGAACTAGTGCTTCATCTAGACAGGCGACGGGACAGGAATCAACCATAGCCTATAATGAAGAACGATCCTGGCATTCTGGTAGGATGGTTGTAGAGAATTATGTAAATATAAATTAGGACGATGGTTCGGGGAACACTCCCGTATGCAAGTCTAGTGTTTTGTCTTACCACTGCATCTATTCCCTCAGTTTATTCGCAATGGTACCTTTAGTCTTTCAGTCTTCACCGTTCTTTTACGTTACGAACTCGACAATGTGCCCAGACTGGATGAAATGTTTTTGAATTTGAACGGCTATAATTTTAATGCTTTTATCGAAGCCTTTTCAGAAGGCTTAGGACATAAACTAACTTCAAACGCAATGCAGAAGAAACGCGGTTCTGGAAGTTTTGTCAACTCTATGTGCATATATTTGGCATTTTCTAGCGAGTCATTTGTGACGCCGAAATTTTGTACGTTGTCAGAACATGTAGGCTACTCGCAACGCAAAGATAGCAAAACCGTTGTCCAGTAATATCCTTTTTATAGGCACTTGCAAAAATCCTTACAATTGTGAATTAACCAATTTTTTTACGAAACAAACAGAACAATACCCACTAGAACTCAATGCGTTATTTGACGTACGTCTTAAAAAAATTGTAGGAATGAAGAATGCTAAGAAAGTATCAATAATTAATTATAATTTAGCAATGTGTTAACAATTTGAAGAATAATGCGCAGCCTACATTTTACGTAATTTTAATAGAACTAGTGGCTTGCGAGGTAGTCTTAGGACTGCAGGTATAAAGGAAGTGAGGTCAATTTTAATGAAACCCATTAAGTTAGTGTTAGCAGACGCCCGGCAAAAGGACGTGTCCTACATTTTAAGTATTTTTCTGCGCCCAGCCGGATTGTTCGCGACGATCTAATGTTCGGCTTATTTAGAGTGTAAGATTACAAGAAATAATAATTCCCCCTTACGCGAATTACTATCTTTCAGGTTCCGTGCAATAAACAAGAGCATCCAATGATTTTAGCAGTTATTTTTGTTTTCTTTACAATTTATTGCAATTTTGAAGGCCATCTTCAAGTCCTACGGTATTGTTCTTGTATTCTGAACAACATCGAAAATCTGCGTAAAAGTTCTAATGTTTTTAAATAAAATTTTTACGTGTGAAAAATTTTAGTTGTCCTTTAGAGTAAAATATTTACCTTTTGAGAAGAGAGTGCACTCGTTTTGAGAACTCTGTTATTAGCCCCATCTGTTTATGTGCTAGAATTTAATTGAATCTTTCAATTCCATTTTCATGCACTTCCAGACGTCCGAATCATTTGAAATGTTGCACACGTATTAAGGATCGATGGCAATACAATAATGTCGTAGCTATAACCTAGTATCATCACTAGTTATGAAAAATTTCACCTGTATGTGGCACATAATTTTTGTTAATCGAAATCTTCAAACAAAACATTGTGAAATAAATTATTACTTATATCTTTAGTTGTGTTTTCTGAACACGCTTTTATCGTCAGCTGTTTGCTCGATGGTTTGCTCCATGACTGGAGACGAGAGCTCTGGGCCGGGTAGATACAGCACGTCGTCCGAGGTATAATGCAGGCTCGGGAGGCTAGCGGTGCCGCCTGGCTGGCCGCACTTTCACCACGCTGCTTGTGAGGTAATCGCGGGTTGCGTCTGCAGTGGCGCAACATCGCCGCCGGCCAAGCCCGGGCTCGAAGGTCACAGCCGCGCTGTCTCTACACCCTCCGTGGCCCCGCGAGCTAACTACTCTGCCGCACTATTCCGTGCACCACTTCTCATTCGGGTGGTTCTGCCTACCTACAGCAAGTCCTCAGTTTTCTTACGATATGCAAAATTTTTATTGTTTTAATAATTTTTATATTTACACTAGATGACTTGTCTTACGGACATATATTATGATTTTTCACTGTAATTTAAATTTTCTAGCTTCAGTAGTTTTTTCGTAATGGCGTGTCAAAGCCAAAATTTGCGTAAAACTGTTTTATACAAGTAATTAAATCTACTGACTTACAGAAATGAAATAATTCACAATAAAGGACAGTGTCATGCGCTACTTCTAGACATGTACGGTATAAAAAACGTATTGAATTTTTTTTTTAATATTTAAATTTTCTGCAATTCTTATTCTAAAAAATTTCAATGCAGTGTTTTTGTACATGTCTTGGCCTAGCCCGTGATACTGTTTTTAAGTGTGAATTATTTCATTTCTGTACATCAGTTGGTTTTCGTTTCTCACATAAAATCGTTTAATGCAATTTTGGCCTTTAATATGCCGTTTATGTAAAAAAGTAGTCGCAATGTATGTCTAGAAACAAACCATTTATCGCACAAATATAAAAATTATTGAACCAGTTAAAATTTCGCCTGTATCTGGAGGATGCTATGAGTATTCATATCCCTGGCGAGAGTACGAGCAAGGATGTAGGCCTACGTGTTCGATTACATTCGCTGGAGCTCAGTCACCTTTCGCGATATCGCTTCCGGACGAAAACATTTTCTGCGTTGAAACGAGGAAGATCTTGCCGCAGCGCAGAGATGAAAACTCGGGGAAAACATGAGCATGTTTTATACTGCTTTTAGACGTTAAATTACAGTACTTATTTGTTCATAATTTTCAGGGTAAGGAAAAAAAGATCCTACAGCAATGTATGTCGCATCGAGAACAAGATCAGTAATGGCACATTATGTAGGTTCGGCTGGTACCGAACTCTATATAACATGTATAATTCATATATTTATTCTTGCTAGGGTAGCGAAGTAGAAAATTAAGGGGCCTGCCTTGATTAGCCGTGTGCATGTATGAGCCAGGAGCGGTAAGGGTGCCGTTGACCTACTTATGTAATGCATTATCGCCTCTCCGTTCAAGCCACTCAGCTGGCGTGCAGTGCTCAACAATTATATGCTTTTTACTATGTGACCTTAAGCGGTGACCACAATATTTTATTTCTGGGCAGCGTAATTCAAAGCCTAACGCGTGTTTCTATAGTTACGTTTTTAGAATCCGGTTGTTATTTTCTAGATACAGAAGTCTGGAAAAGCCAGTTTTGGCCATTTTGAGATGCAAAAAAATGAAGTTTCTAATAAACGTGCAGAATGTTTAAAGCTATAGCGACATAGTGTGAAGTGCATGTTATTTTCGTAGATATACAAATTTAATGTGCGTTAAAATATTTTCGTCAAAAACAGAATTGTCATAACTCGCTGCAACGCATTTAAGGAGGGTAGGGAGGCCCCTTAATGAGGTGCTTCCCGGGTGTTGGATTGGGCGTTGGTGACATTTACTGCCGCCGCCACTTGCCTGGCCACCACGCTGCCCATACCTCTCTTCATACGATGGATTCATCAAGCGTGTTGTCGTTGCACAAGAACGCCACAGTTCCGCTGACGAACTGAAAGATGCTGTAACGCGGGTTTTCGTCTGTTACTCTTGTTATGCCAGTTTCTGCTGGCGGGATATACTTCGTCATTAGAACGACGCGACGGTGCGAACACTGACCCTGGCGATACTATTTTGTTATTTTTGTTTATTGCCCATACCCTGGCAACGTATCATCCTAAAACGTTTCCTGTGCACGATTTTGTACAAAGAACTTACATGAGTAACATTTTGTATGACACCTGTTAATACTTATAAAGATTATGTTCTGAAAATGAGATGTAGTTTCAATTTATAGACAATGTAGAATTGTTTAATACGAATGATTAGCTGACAGCGTTTTCATTAAGTTTGAGGGTCGAATTCTACATTTTCTTTTTCATTCTATTAACTAGGCTATTGACTAAGCCTACTCACATCTAATCTATTCTAACAGTTAGGTAAGTCACAGTTGTTAGGCATAACTTCAGGAGATTTGTTAATCGCACAGAGCAATATAAGGATATAATATGTGATCGACATGCAACAGCGAATTATCTAAGCACAGCAGCTGTTCACAACTGTACCACGTGTTACTTACAGTGCTATGTTTATATTGATAAGTACAAGTTTGTTGAAATAATAAAATTACTAAGGCCTCGAAAGTGTAAGGAAAAATTGACGTTAGCGACCATGTAGTCAATCAACTTGTGTACGTGCGCATAACAAACATTTAACAACAATTTTTTTTTGTATTTTTTTTTATAATATTGTTGTGTAATACTGTTTTAGAACATGTTCTTTTTCCTTGTTCGATTAAGAAGTGTAAAAGTTATTTATGTTGCGTAAGGTTCAAATAGCAGTTAAAGTGTATTTCTTTATGTCGTTGACCAAAGGTCAGCGGTAAAGTGTAATGAAAGGCGTTAGATGCTATAAATAATTGTTGATGGCGATGCTTGTATATTGCAGAGCTGCAGTGCACGGTGTCGAGCCAGGTGCCATACACTCTGCAGGCGTTCTGGGGCGTACCTATCCGCGAGCTGCACCTCTTCCTGTGGCGGCCGTGGAGATCCATGCAGGAGCAGGTGACTGCCGGCTGCCTTCTGGAGGGACACTTCCAGCACCGCGGTCTTCTCATCAAGTATCCTTTATATGCACTCCGCGATGCGAGTCTTCACCCACTGATGACGCGGATACGTGAGCTTGAGGCGGCGGATACTGAAATTAAAAGAAGGGTCAAGTAGGCGGGGGTGTATGTCTGCTTGACAGCGAGACAGAAGCAATGAAAACAGGTAGGATGTTTGAGCAGCCGAAGCTCTGCACACCACTCGGTAGCCTGGGCAGGCAGTCACTTTAAGAGGATATTGTAGTCACGAGTAACATCTACAAAGCAATCAGTATTTTGTACAAATATAAAACTGTCAAGTTTTCACTTTTAATTGCTCAAAAGAACCATCCCAACATTAGCCTAGATTATCTTGGAAAATGACAGGGAGAGGGAAACGTGCAAACAAAGGACACGACTCTCTTCTCCTGTAAAACTGTCACATAGTCATGATATTCGCCGTGTGATAGTTTTGAAATTGAAATTGATTATTTACGAATAAGTAAAAGTATGAATAACATGGCAGTGGCGGCCCTAGTGTTTGCGGGACCCTGGACATTGTCTCTTCATTGGACTCCTTGTAATCGTAGCATCTAAAATCGGCAAAAAATATAGTAATTTAAATATGAAATGTGAATGTTTACTTGCACCTGCCCATGTGCATACGCACACACACATATAATATACATCCTTAATATATAATGTTTGCTAAAATAAAGGACATTCAAACAATTTAACTCACGATAAAAATTAAAATATATATTATCATAACCATTTTTGTAAATCATTTAATTAAAATGTAAATAAAAATTAAATTTTTTTAAGCAACACCATCAAGAGTCTGACTCAAAATTATCAAAAGTAGAAATTAAAATGAATGTAAAATACTAAATTTAATAATGACAACATAATTGTTTGCATGTAGAAGTGTCAATCATTACTTAATATCTTAAATTTGTCCCAGGTTCGATTCCTGGTTGGAGAGGACAAATTAAAATGTCTCTCTTTGGGTTCAGGACTGGGTGTTGTGTTGCCCCACATCTCCATACTGCAGAAGGCAATGGCGAACCACTTCAGAATCACCTCATCTAGTCTGCGTCAGAGAGATGTCATGGTTCTCGCCACCTGGTGTTCCCGAGGGATCCAACTAGCCTTTGGGTTGCCAAACCATCATCGTTATCATCATCATCATCATCGTCATCTTATAATCAACATGAACAGTTTTTAAATTACTAAAAATATTATGCAGTTCAGTCTTACAAGCCTATAACATTTAATCAAAGTGCTGTGATTTGAATTTGCTGACAGTGTGATTATTTACGCTGGTCAGTTACCCAGCAGCTGGGAGTCTGCCTGTGTGAGGCCCTTCGAGGGCACGGGGCCCTGGGCAGTTGCCCTGTTTGCCCAAGCCTGGAGCCGCCACTGTGACATGATGTCCATACCTTGCACAATCTTTCCTTGAATACACGTAATTCTCAGTGTAATGCATATTTTTGTTTTTTTAATATGATAATGTACCTCAAAAGGTTGCGGATGGAGTGGGTCCAGAATGTTGAAGACAAGACGAACATGCTGTAATTGCACCACAAAGCAGTAAGTAGTAGTGATGCCCAGGGGTGAATTTAGAATTCTTAGAAAGGAGGGGGGCACATAGTAAAGTTTTTATATCAACATCCCGTACTAGAGCAGCCATCTTTACAGTTTTTGAATGTGAATCAGTTAAAATATGAAAAGTATCCAGTTTGATTGTACGTTCGACCCAGAGCATTTAGCATTTCTAAATTATTTCCTAAGTTTGGAGCATTTTTCATTTGCCAGTTGGAATTTGGTTAGAAAGACGGGAGAGGCATGTGACTTTTGCCCCCTCCCCTTGAATACGCCTCTGGCAAGCTTCTGCCTGCAGAAATAGTTATCACTTATTTATATTTTTCCCAGATATATGATTTTCATTGTTGCCATTCTGTAGTGTTGGGTATATTGCATACTTCACATACATATATGCATAATCATATTCAATTATAATGGGAGAAATAATTGATTTTACAAACACAATAGTATGCAGTTCTGAGTATCCTAACAAAATATAGAGTATTCACCCTCTATCTTTATTTAATACAGCAGATTGCTGAAACTCCTTTTTGTGGCTCTTCTAATGCATAACTTATATCCAAGTCTGTAAATGTGCAGTGATGTTTATGTAAGTCATGTTCAGGGGGACTTCCTCTCCACCCTTCTTCACACAAATACTACAAAATAGAAAGTGGTGCATACCTGGAAAATAGTTTTACATTAAATGCCTTCTGTTGCCCATCCTCTTTCCATATGCCTTTTTACTCTAAAATGTGATTATTTTAATCATTCTAATCAATATCTAAAATAACATGATTTGCTCTGTATGTTAGTCAATCTTAATAGTTATTTTAGCACTCTTTAAATAGTAAAGTAAAAAGAAGTACAATTGATAAACAATTATAAAAATACATTCCATTCTAATTTTGTAAGGTTACTTGGTGTAGTACTGAATAGGCACAGTTTGGCTTCAGGAGCTCCTTAACCACAGCTCAGGAAGCCTCCCCATGGAGAGGAGGTGCTGACAATGTCACTTCCACAACCCTCCCTAGAGCTGGGAACACCACCGAGGTTGCGCTATCCACTTGTCATCTTCATCATTCGTGATGACCAGCAGTCGGTTCACCCAGATGAGACGGTGAGTTCCCTGTGGGGTCGCTTTTGTTTCATATTCAGAGGTATGTTTTGTTGTTAAAGTTGAATTGTAACGGAAAGTATAACATTGGTTACCATCTAATTGCATATATCTTTTATTACTGTAATATTGTTTGGTCATTTGTTGTGGTTGTAACCAATATGTTACATTGAACCAATAAAATGTTCTTGGTGTATTTGGCCAGTACCTATAGTTTCTTTTAAAAATCTACCCAAGTCAGTTATTCCTATTTCTTTTATGTAGGCAAACGATTTATAATTTTTTCCCATATGGTATTTCTGTACTTACATTAAATAATGTTTTAAAATTGTGGTTTTATTGAAGGTGAATATCTAATCTTAAATAAAGATAGTTTGAAAAAAAAAATGCTTATACTTAAAATACAAATAAAATATTGACCTAAAACTTAACTTTTACGGAAAAATAAATCTGGGGTGCTTGATATCAGTTGTCTTAAATTTTTTGTCACTAGCTGTTTGTAAAGGTAGAGTAATTTAGAAAAGCAAGTTGAGAACACCCCACACTTTTTTTTACATTAAAGTAAATTTTTTGGTCAATTACTTTATTCTAGTTTTAAACATATTCAAATAATTAATGATACTGAATTTTGGGTCATCCTATCACTGTTGAACAAATAGTTTATATTTAAAGATTATTTCAGATAGCATCTTTTAAAAAATTATGTGTGAGATTACAAAGTTACAGCTAAGAAATTATTGTATTGTCATTGATTCTTAATACATGGGCAACATTTCAAATTGATATCTGGAATTTGGTGAAAATTTAATTGAAAGATTCCATTACATGAAGCTATAGTTTAATATAAGATTTGAGGTGCAGTATGTGTGTGTCCCCATTATCCACAAGGATTCACGCCCCAAAATAATTTCAGTGAGTTTCCAAATGTCCTCTATATACATTTTCAGAAAATTTTATCCAATTACGGTATTTAAAAAACAGTTGTCCGCAGATAGAGAAAACATTGTAAGAAAAAATGTTTGTATTGGTTTAGCAATTTATTGTATGTGTGTGTGTGTGTTGTTGCTCAACAGCTGAACTGCACTGCTTTTGTTTCATTCCTAGGTCTCCCTGATCAATGTGGTCCACATCAAAGACTCTGTATGCACGCTACCCACAAGTATATTGGCCCAGTATTTGAAGCAGGCTAATGGGCAGCTCTCTTGCCTTAAGGTGAGTCTTACTGTTGCAGTGTATTTTTTTTTTTTTTTAAATAGTTTGTGGAATGTGTTGAGTTTTCTTAATTTCCATCATCAAATGTGTGGGAAGTCTTGAAGGAAAAAAGTTGTAAAATTTAGTTTGTGTGTGTCAAAACTTTGAAGGAAAATTCTTTTTGTATGAATTTGATCTGTTGTTGAACTGTACATAAAATTGATCTTAGGCAGGGGTATTGCACTAATTTTTATTTTGAGGCGGACACAAGTCCATAGTTAAATTGGAATTAAAATTATTCCAAGGAAAGCATGATCATGCTGAACTGTTTAGTGTAGGTGCTTCATATGAGTTGGATTGATCGTTGTAGAATGTGCTCCATAAGTTGCAAAAGTGTTGGTTGTTCACCATTGCACATATTCTTCCAGTGTATTTCTCAATTTCTTTGGCGGTAAGGTAGTCTTCAAACACTATTTTTTTTCTGTAGCCTCTGTAGCCGTGATTACAGAATGCTCGTTGCGTATGTATTCACATACACATTACCGTACTTAATTTTCGTATAAAAATTGTGCTTGGATAATACACTCCCTTCCTTGAGATTTTATCATGTTTTGGTGGTCTCTCAATTTCTTGAGATATTAGAACACTTCATAGTACCCATTTTGTCATACTGAAAGTTGGAAGTTAAGTTTTATCATCATAGTGAAAAATTATTTAATTCCTCCATTATTCTTTGGGCCAAGTCACTATTACTGTGCTCTCCTTATGTTTCTTCTGATTTCTACCAACAGGATTTAGTTAGCACAGAGCAGCAGGACTACTGTAGTATTTTTTTTTACTTTAGTACCGTTATACTACAGCCAGATTCACACAGTGCTTTACATTTTGGGTAGTTTCCTTGATGTAAGTTAAAGTTATCCTTGATGTCCAATCTGTTCACATTTTTGAGAAGATTGTCTTTCGAAATATGGAGATGATTGTCTTAAACTGAAAACAATTATATTACACGTAAGAAGCATACATAAGTGAATAGTACAAATAACCCAATATAACCTAAAGGATATAGCTTTTAACAATGCCACAACATAAGCCTACCAGGTGTCATAATGAATGGTTCAAGGCAATTACTGTACTTGGTTTTTGTTGGGTACTCTTTTCATAAATATATTTATTTCTATGTGTGTAAATTGGAAGTTAATTACTTCTGTGTTAGGTTAAAACAGAAATAAATTCCAGTGTGTAAAGTAACGTATCAAAATACACAATGAAGTCATAGGATTAGTAGAGTAGCATGAAGTAAATATTATTGGCAATTGTGATACAGGCACACATTTTATATCAGTCACAATAATGGTTTTATATTGTTATGGGAAATAAAAAATAAAGCATTTAGATATGTTAGTAGATAAGATAGTACTGCAGGTTGTACTGTAGGTTCAACATTGCAAGTTGTAGTGGCTTTTATTTGGACCATAGAAACCTACAATACGTAATGTTTATAGTACTTGTGTATGAGGAAGGTTGAAAAGTGTGAGGCACATGCTTTGTTTCAGCAACTGTACCTGGCCACAGTGAGTCTGGAGGACGAGCCAGTGGTGTGTGCACAAGGCGATGACCAGCTGTGTGTGGTGTGCCAGTACTTCCCTGTCTCACGTGCCCTGCTGCCGTGTCGACACACCTGCGTGTGTGCCAGCTGCTTCAATAAAATGGACCGCTGTCCCATGTGCCGTGGTCCTATCAGGAGCTACTTCTGCATCCGAGGGGAAGAGTATATGCCCTCACCTTCTGCTGCTGCCTCCAAGCCTACGCCTCTCCTTCAGTGGCTTCAAGACTGGAACGACCACCTAACTGACTTCCTTGGCTTCCAGCGGTGAGGGTGTGTGTGGCTGGCTTCATTTCTCTCATTGTGTGGAGCTAGGGGGACTTTATATTTCTCCATTGGTCCATTGTTTCTACCACTATCTGGCAGTTCATTGTATGGTGGTAGTTCCTGACTGCATCACTTCATGATGTCTGTAAATAAGTATGGGAGTTTGTAAGTAAGATGTTTGTTCCTGGACAAAGCATTATTTATTTGCTTTAAATTATGAAGCTAATTGTTTTAAATTAGTGTCGAGTATTGACTTGTTTTAATGCATGAAGGTGCTGTAACAGATAACAGAAGTACTGTATTAATAATTTGATACCCATAATGCAGCTTGAAAGGAACTTATGTTCTGTAAAATTTAATGGCTGAGTCAGAGAATTACATCACGTCGTTTATGTGAATGTTACAGGGCCTCAGTGAAATTTGTTATACTTTGCTTACAAAGTAACTTTTCTAAAAGTGGAAGATGTTGAGTGCTTAGTGGTATGCTTCAAATTATTTTCATTTGTGCAGTAACTATACATACCTTGAATTTTTACTTTTCACTGTGTTTACTGGCTAGTTATGCGAGACTTTTGATGTTGATTTATTAGATTATAAATTTTATTTAGTGATTCAGATGTGACTTTATGAACTGCTGTAGTAGTAAACCATATCATAAGAACACAGTATTTTTACATCTCGAAAAAAGAGAATTTTTAATCTTTGCTCACTTAAGGACCTTTCAGAAGTGGTGATTGATTTATTTCTGCTAGCCATACATTTTGTCTTGAGATGAAATAGTAATTTTTTTTGTGGGAATTATAACATTTATTTTAACTGAATGTACTTAGTTTCTCCATAATGGAGTACACAGTTTTTAAGAAAATGCCGTACCTGGGGTGAAGAACTCTTTTTTCAGAGGTATTTATTCAGATACTGGTGGTAGACAAGGTTCATTTCTGTTAGAAGATTTGTTGGTTATTATGTTTGTAAGGTCAAAACTAATTCTAACTTGAACTCTACAGTGCTGAATAGTGAACTGTATTGGAATCAGGAATTCTTGTTCTTGGAATCTGTAGGCGAGGTCTACGCAATTTTCATCACCATGTTTTAATTTTTTATTTGTACCAGATATTTTTTTCTTATTTTAGATGCAAAATGTGACTAAATTTTGCTCTTATGAAATTTTTTTATCTCTCATAGTTTTCGCGCAATGGGTTGTTAAAGTCAAAATTTGCATGTTTCCATTTTAAGGACTACACTGTAACCAACTGAAATACCAAACTGAAAAAAATTACAGTGGATAAAGACGTCGCAGGCTACAATTTCACTTATATTTTTTTTGTATTTAAATAAAAATGCTGAAATTTAAAATAAGACCTTAAAAAATTCAGAAATTTTTTTTATAAATACAAAAATATTTTATTTTAGGGTTTGACATAGCTGAACTTGTAGCCTACTGCACCATTATTTACAGTGATTTTTTTCTGTTTGGTTAGTGAGTTGGATTTAGTGTTGTCCTTAAAATGGAAACATGCAAATTTTGGCTTTAATGAGCCATTATGTAAAAACTACCCATGCGAGATAAAAAAATGTCTGGTACAAATATAAAAATATAAACATGGCGATGAAAACTAGTGTAGACTGCGCCCTTAAATGTAGCATATAGGGATATAACTGATTCCTATTGACATGCAACTTAATGTTTTTGTGACACAAATAAATTGCAAGCTTTTGTTTGCTCTGTGTTAGTGGAGAGAGTTTGCAACATACAGTGAGTTGTAAAACTGGCTCAGTGTGTACGAATGGAGGGCAGATAACAACCACAGTCATGGGGATGAGGTATGAAAATTCTGTCTTAGAATCCAAAAAGTTACCAGAACAGTCTGCTACTCTTATTGAATAAACAGACTATGGATATCATAATATTTTGCTTTGTTCTTCCTAATTTAATGTGTAGAGAGGTCACTCATTAAGAAAAACATTAATACTTCATTTGGTTTTTTTTCCAACCTTTATATTTTGAGTCAAGTTTATGTGGTTAGACACAACAAAAACATTTTATTGTTTTGGTGAGTGCCTAGTCTTGGGATAAAGGCTTTACTTTGATCCTGAACACAAGGTTGTTTAGTAATCTTTGTTAACAAGTCATTACAATTAGAAAAATTTAGTTCTTAAAATATGTGTGTGTTTATGTGTGATAGATACGAGTGAAGAATTTTTGTAACGTTGAGATTTATATCACTGATGAGGAGTGATATGAAGTAAGTATGGAGCAGTGCTGCAATGAAGGGGTGGACGAAACATGAGAGCCTAAATAAAAGCTGCTGAACAACTTCATTGTTTTTGATTCCCGCATGTGAAAGTCTGGGTTGGCTTGCCGGAAATTGAATGTAGATAACTATGGCAGGAGGCGAGCACCCTAGATACATCATCATCTGCGGCACTTGTGTGATTTTGTAATGCTGAACGGTAGTAGTACTTGATTCAAATTACATGCAAACTGAGAACTAATTTGCAGTTATTGGTGTAAATAAATAGCTTAGTGCTTTCTGGCATTAATATTTTCAATTACGTAATGATGTGAAGTTTCCAGTGGCTCAGTAGGAGTTTATGGGTTTTAAACACTTAAGTTCCTTATTAGGAATTTTAATCTAAACACTTGGTGACATATATCATGTGGTTGTGTTTAAGGCCAAACTTTTGTCAAAAGTGCTATACATCTGATATTTTTGTCTTCTCTTTGCAATCATGAAATAATAAAATGTTAATGTTGTTTGATAAGAATACCAAAATGGAAAGATAATTTAAGTACATGTATCTTATTGTATTTTATTTATGACTTTTAAAAAAGTAAGACAGTCTCTGAATAAAATTTGTTTTAAATTTAGTGTTTTAGAATTTATGGTAATTCTTAGCAGTAAATTTTAATGGGTTACTCTTTTTCAAGGTAAAGTACTCTTTTCGCAAAAATTAATTCAACCAACTCCCACTATATTTGATGAGAACTGATTCTACAGAGACAAATACAAAATAATGTAATTTTTACTCAGAAACAATTACAGTACAGTAAAATGCTGTTAAAAAGTTTCTGAAGGGACTGAAAAATTATCACTTGTTAGCCACGAAAACTTCTTAAATGGGTCAAGTTTCTATTGTACGTATAGATGAGGTCAAAATTATTCAAACTCCTTGAGTGGTAATTTCTAAAGAGGGGTTTACTGTGTTTACAAAAATGGCAAGTGGAATCGAGAGTGAAATGCATAATGAACAAAATGCTAATTTATAAAATAAGTTTAAAAGTACCAGAAACACTTTTGGTTAACACATTGTAGCATTGAAAATTTGTTTTGTAATGATACCACCAAATTAAAATGATCTACAATATTGCAAAGTTTCAGTTACTCACTAATACAAGCCCCACTTTCTCCCAGTCTGTGCCATCATCTTCGTCACTCTCAGAAATTCCTTGCCTTTTTCTTTATTTTCCTTCTCACTCCTGTTTACATTTAAGTATCAATCGCCATACAAACTGCCAAAGCAGAGCCACAATGCAGTTTTTACAGCCACAGTACTCTGATCTGGCTCCATAACATTTCCAGCAACTACAGGCACTGATGTAGCTACCAACCACACAATTGTGTACTTTTTGTAACTAGGGCTTGAAAGTAAGCGCATAACTGTTGAAAATAAAATTTTTGTGTAATTTATACCTTTTCAAGTTGTGTTACACAAAAAAAAGATAAGTACATAAATATTGTATTTTGTTGAAAGTTTTTTCCTTCCTAGTATTAGGAGGGGAAGAGTGAGGTAGAGATCACAGATAGAGTTTGGGAATATACTGTCACATGCGATACTAACGAGGAATTTTCATAAAGAGAAAATTGTTGGAGCTTTTGATTACTAAACAGAGCTTTGCAGGAAAGAATGACCAATATAGCATATAACTTTAATTAATTTTTCATATTCTGGAAAAAGAAATATTGTCTTTTGGCATGCCATACAGATGACAGGACACATTTATAGCATGCAAAGAAACATATGTGCCGGGGAAACACGCACACACTGCCATAGCAACAAGACAAACCACAGCAATGGAAAGAATATCTTTTACCTGCGGTACACTATTACTGGCAGTTGTCTGGCTCTCTGTTCTCTCGCTGCTGTAATGTATATACTAACAAGATAAAATTAAACTGAAAAAAAAAAAAAAAAAAAAAAACCAAGAACAGGACTACACATGCAACTCAAAATAAAGTTGGTGGCTTGACAAGATAAGATATTAAATAAAAAATTGAGACCTTTTGAACATGTGGAAAAAGAAATATTGTATTTAAATGGTTTTATGTAAATAAGAGGAAAGATATTAATTTTATGGTATGAATGTTAAACCTAATCACTTACTTTCAAGACATTGTGAACCAGAATATTAGAATATATACATTGGTTGTCAAATAATAGTTATAATTATAAAATTTTACTGCAGTTAATTAAAGAGGATCCTATATTATAAACTCTGCAAGTTTAATTTTTGACAACGATTTCTGTAATAAAATGATCTAGATTGTACATAGTATCTTTGGAAATACAGACATGATTCTTTGATTTTGAACTAGGCTAGCTGATACAGGAATCATGGTGAGCTGTTGTGCCGGTTTGCGATGGGGGGAAGTAATTAGCAATACAATATTTACTCAAGTGTTTGGAAATTGTGAAAATTCTTGCCAAAAACAGCAACACACAAACATAGCTTAATTAAGAGGCATCATAAACAAATGAACAGGGTACAGAAAAGAAGCAAAAATCAGTACAAGCAGTAGAAGTAAACACTTGAGGAGAGTTAGGCCTTAAAGTACACTCTACAAAAAAACTTAATACAAATTTAAGGTGATGTGCATAGAATTTACCTCATTTCAACACTTCAAATAAGTGGAAACCCAGAGGATAAAACTTGAAATAATTAGGATGTTCATTTGTGATTTTGTTGTTCATTTTGATAATATCCTTGTGTTTACAGAATATTTGTTATTTCAAATTAAATTGACAAAAGAAACTATAGTATAAGTATGGTTAAAACCATACAAATTAACATGTTCCAGAAATAAAAAAATTATGTTTTTGCAGTTAAGTTAAGAGAAATGGTACCGAGCACATCATTTAATGAGAGCTAAGTTAATATACAAAACTAAAATTAGTTTTAAAAATTACTGTATACTCATTCCATATTTCATGCATCATTATCAAGAATCAAATTAAATACTGTATAAATAAAAATACATGGTCCTAATCACTAAGGCTTAATAAAATTTACTTACTTTAGTTAGTAAATGGAGAAATTTTTTATGTGCAAAGACTTAGGCATGTATCTTTATTAAAATTTCACAAAGAATCCAAAGAATAAATTTTTGAAATTATATAAAGAATCTTTGTAATAATCTTTAGTTCTTAAAGGAATAAACTGTACGTATAATAAATTATTTACTTAGCTGACTAGGACCAGCTAGGTTAATCTAGGTAAGAAATGTTGCAGTCTGGAGGTGGAATCACACGAAAAGAAATACATAAACTGCACGATACAACATTCCAACATGTTCAGGGAGTGTTAATCAGGCCAGAGTTAGGAGAAAGCTGAGACAGTTGTGGTGCGCAAATGAGAGAGGTAGGCCCTACATTGGCCTCGTCAGTTTCACAGAACTATGTTGAAATTAGAATTGCATCACACACTTGATTGTGTTGGAAACTTAGATTGCATTGAAAACTTGGACCCTCACTTTAACACAATAACGTAGTGAGAAACTAATACAGAAAAGGTCAAAAATGGCCGGAGACAAAAGGAAAAGAGTAGTGGCCTGAGGGAAGAGACACAACGTCAATGTCACTAGATAGTGTGGACAGCCAAAAGAAAATTAAAAGGCAAATGGAAGCAAGTATATCATGTGAACAAATGGCACAAGAAGTGAAACAATCATGTGCAGAAAGCATATTTTTAATAGGAAACAGTAGACACACTCACGTTCATGCTGCATCAGGCGATGAAAAGAACTAAAAGCTTTGGCTAAAGAAAGCAGAGAACAGCATCACACATCTGACAAGAGCAAGAGTGAATAGTGGTTTTAGCATTTTGAATAGTTTTTAAACTAATATTAATTTTTAAAGTAATATTAATTTTTAAAGTAATATTAATTTTTAAAGTAATTTTCAAGTACTGCTTTTCTTAGTTTTAAAATTGCTAGTTGATAATTTTGCATTCACAAACAATTAAAAAATTTACTTTGCATTATTAATAAAAATATTGAAATTTTGCTGTTTTTGCTTGATAACCTTGAAAATTGTTAAAACCAATATTCCTGTATCTGTATTAGTACTTACAGCTATAAACTACTTTTTCTTCTCAGTCTTCTTTTAGATTGATGTTTATGAGAAAAAAAAAATTTGTTTGTGTAACAAATGCTTACTGCAGATGGCACAGCTATTCTAGTTTACTTCTTGCTCACATGTGTATGGGAAAAAATACACTAAATGCACAACAGAAAAATGAGAAGTTCTTTGTACACATATGTAAAAATTACTCTGCACTAATACAGTAGAACCCTATTGTAACATTTCCGCATAGGAAATTTTCTTGCATGTAACATCACTTTTCTTAGGTCCCACCATTTTTCCATTAGGCATAATGCTTTCATTTCCTGCTTATAACAACACTGGTATTTTCATTTCCTCCATACTGTATAACATCACTTTTTCTCGGACAATAACCACAACTCTGGTAAAATTTTTCTTAACTGCATTATTTTAGATAAAATAACTTAGCTGTGGACTAAAAACAACTGTAAAAAAATTATGCCTGGGAAAGTGTCATAACTGTACATTACAGTGATATTAAAGAGTGTGATCCTGAAGAGGACTATCGTGAAACGACAGAAGTCAAGTGGGAAAGCCACTATTATACACAGTGTACATACAGTATGTGTTAATCATCTTTCTGAGGCGCACAGTAACTACAGCCTCATTTAATCTCATTATAGGCTTATTTACTGTACTTAAACTATGAAATTTAAAGTTTCTTTTGTGTAATAACCATTTATTGGTGTAAAAATATTGATTCCTGCTTATAAAATTTTCATGCATGTAACATTTTTTTCACAGGTCCCTTGAAAAATGTCATATCAAGGTTCTACTGTAATTAAACAAAATTCACCACTAACAAAATGTTAGTAAGTATTTTGCAAAATCCTTAAGGAAAAAATCATGTTTAAATCTTTAAAATAAAATAATTTTTTTCATGACAGTAATAAACTCTACTCTGGATACTCTTTGCACATCTCAAGCTGAAATTTTCTCTTCGGTAGACTAACCTCGTCTTTTTTTTAACCGTCTAGAATGCAGTGAACAGACAGTGTTCCTTTGTCAATGTTGATGCGAATACATGTAACGAAACACCTCTCGTTAAAAAAACAGGACAACTTTAACCTAATCTCAATTGGTAATTTGTATATTCTCGCTAAATACATACCATATCTTAATACATCTAACTTTGTGTGTTATTTTTGTAGAGTGAGAATAACAATTTTAACTGAAATTGTTATTCACTATCTACACATGGGCACATATTCAAAAATGTTTACTGTTAGTGCGACGTCACACATGAACAACTACTACTTTTGAAGTGTCGTTTTATGAGTAGTTATTCTTGCTGTACAACAGAGTTTATGCACTCATGCTGCACATTTTATGAGTAACAGAATACTGGAAACCAACCACAGTTTCTTGAAAATTGTATTTTTGTTTATCAAATTGGTGTCAGTCTAAACAGGCTGAAGTTTTTGACGTAATTATATAAAGTGCAAATGTGCGATGTAAAAGTAACAAACCAAATATAAATGTCAGGTAGTGTGCAAGAATTTATTTTATCATGCATACAGTTCTTAAATGTGTGTTGTTAGAGATAATAATTCAATTTTCATGTGACTGCGCTAAGCTTCCTACCCTAACCTACATTGTTTTGATTGCAGCGATTAGTAACTACGCTGACCAGATATGATTATGGAAACTCATTTTATGTGCAGAAATAAATTTCTGTTTTGATGACTTGTTATTTGAATGCTTGTAAATAGATGCAGTAGAACCCTGATTTTACGAATACTGGATTTTACAAGGCAGCATAGATTTTGTAAGGTATTTCTCGGGCACCATGAGGCTTTGTAATATAGGGTTCTAATGAATGTATAGCCAAGTTACTAGCATAGATTTAAAAAGAAAGTGTGTGAAATTCACTATTCGAAATTGCTTGAATACTAAAAAAACTTGCGATTCTGGTAATTGTTTTTCATATACGAATAATAAAAATGTATTACAGTATTTGAAAATAATCAAATTTTGTATATCTCCACACCTCTATTGTACAGTCTATCTCATGAAAGAATTCCACATTTTGACAGTTCACTTCTGAGAAGTGAGGTCTGTAAACAGGATTGTGGAGACAGTGCTTTTCCAGGAAGCCCGGTAGGTTTAAAGCTCCAAACAATGGAACAGCCAGGCAAATTTCTCAGAAGAGAAATGTCAAAATATAGAATTCTTTCATGAGACAGACTGTAACTCAACTTGCTTTGGTCCAAAACGAAAGTAACAAAGTGCTGCAATGAGAAATGAACTTCTCTGAAATTTCATTGAAACACAAACTACTGTTAATGTAAACAAAGTTAATGTCAGTATAAAAAATTAATTAAAAGTGTCTAGTTAAGAAAATATAGATATATTTACGATTCACTGTAATTAATTAGTATTGTAATTTGATGTGGCACACTGTGATGGAAAGACCTTGTCTGATGCAGTGTAAACATCATTTGTAGAACTTGGGTTGATGGAGCATCACACACACACAATCAATATAGGCCTAATACCATGGACCTTTTCAGCTAATACCGACTACTTTTTCTGTTGTAATCTCTTCAAGTGATCACACTACATATACGGTACTTATAGTGGGATGGTCTAGAATATATGTTAAGCAGACACCCAGTTAGGAGTTAGCCTGTCATGAACTTTGCTGAAGAGAGTCCTCTATAGAGCGTCCCAACCTTACATTGCAGTACTGAGTTTATGGCGCGTGCTGTTGCCAGATCGCAGCCTCGTTACGAAGTTCAGGAGGTGCAGTACTTCAGAATTTTGAGCTTTAAAATATTATATTCTTTATTATTATAGTTGGTATTACAATTCGTATAACATCCTGATTCAATGTATGCAATTAATGACATTTTCTATTACTTCAAAATAAGAAACAATTCACATACTCCACCGATATTAATTCACTACATGAATTGTAACCGGCACTTCATTAAGAAATAATTATCATCTTTTCATCATTGTAGCTACTGCTGACAAAACGAAAGATTTCTACCATTTTAGTAGCATCTGTCTGAAGACAAAAACGTGGTTGTAGTAGTTAATGATTATGAAATTGATCACTCAAAACCAATGTTGTGTTGGAAACTGAAAATTTTTTTTTGGCACTTTTACTGTCTGCTAAGAATAAATTACGTTTTTTACGTACCCTTGAACAACACAAAGCCTTGGTAGAGATACATGGGAGGAAAGGAGGAATGAGTCGTTCATGGTCTTTGTTAAGGATGCGGTTTACCGCAGTTTTCGTCACTGTAGTTTTATTTTTAATTTGTACCAGTTATTTTTTTCTTGTTTTAGACACGAAATATGACTAAATTTTTCTCTTAGAAAAGTTATTTATCTTGCATAGTTTTTACATAAGGGATCGTTAAATTAAAAATTTGCATATTTCTGTTTTAAGGACTATACTAAAACCAACTGACATACCAAACTGAAAAATTCACAGTAGATAAAGACATCGCAAGCTACAATGTCACGTACATAAAAACAAAGAATAAAACTATTTGTAATTGTACAAAAATGCTAAAATTTAAAATAAAAATTTGAAAAATTCAACAAGTTTTTTAAAAATACAAAAATATTTAATTTTGTGGTTTAACATAGCTGAATTTGTAGCCTACAACATTGTTATTTACTGTGAATTTTTTTAGTTTGGTAAGCGAGTTGGTTTTAGTGTCGTCCTTAAAACGGTAACGTGTAAATTTCGGCTTTAACAAAACATTACGCAAAAATTATGTGAGATAAAAATTTTTATAAGAGCAAAATTAGTCACATTTTGTGTCTAAAACAAGAAAAAAAAAATGGTACAAATATAAAAAACATGGTGATGAAAATTGTGGTACACCGCTTCCTTACAGAACCATCCCGCATTCGTGTAGTGATTTAGAAAAACACTGGAAAACCAAAATCAGGATGGTTGGAGGCGGGTATCGAACCCAGGTACTCCCAAATGCGAGGTGAGTGTTTTACCACTACTACACCACGCTCCGTTATCGTACAAAGGTGAGTATGTTAATGTTCTGTTGCGATGTCAACTTAGGCGTATCACTCATTTCCATTACTTCTTTAATAACTATAGTACTTAGAGCCTAAATGAGAGAATATATAAAACAATATGTTTACCAGTATTGTTTACATTTGTTGTGCTATATATTATGTAGTTTTTCAATGCTTAAACTTAAAGTTGAAGGTAATCACATATTTTCGCCATTCAGAAACTTACCGAAACCAGATTTTTTTTGTCAAGGAAACAAATTTGATGACGTAGTAAAACCTTATAAACAAATTGTATAAGAGTTTTATTTTTATATTTGCTCAAATTTAGGATTTTAAAAATAGTAACGGTAAAAGTAGTAGAAATGAAGGACCATTGCCTTACATTTGTTCACGGGAATTATTTATTGTTTGTCTTTACTTTATGTTTTCAATTTTTCATGTTTGATGTACTGTGTTGCTATCGGTTTTTCCAATTACTGTAGCTTAAATGGTTTGTTTGGAACATCCTGTTTTTTTCTAAAGCTTCCTTAATGCGTTAATAGTATGTGAAAAATACTGGAATAAGATGAATCAATATTTTGCTCCCTTTCTTGTAACCTACTTATATTACGTCTTTTTATTGTTTTGCCTTCCATACAAATTAATGTTAACAAAAAATTACACTAATTAAATTTTGTTTTGAAATCTGTCAACCATACACTACGAATCTCTCGGCCGCGAGATACGGTGGTTTTATTAAGGAACCAGTTTAGGACACGGGACGAATATAACTGCTGACTAAAGGTAGCCTGTTTCTTATTGATTAACCTTTCCAGACATAACATCATAGTCAGCAAAGATAACTGGACGTTTTTCTCTTCAGCCAACACTTCCAGAGATACAGCTGTCGAGTTTGTACGGCAAACGTGCGCGGCGATCACATGACAATAATAGCCCACACATTTTGCAGCTATAAACAAGAGAACGGCTAAAGCTATTGAGGCGGGATTGCTTTTAAAAATAGATGTAGGTTATTACGAACAACTCCCTCGCGTTCATCCCCCATCTAACTTGAATATTAAACATTTTCTATATTTCAGTTTGTTAGAAAGAGCACATAATATTAGAAAACAATTTTTGTACAACTTAATAAATAAATAAATTAAAAAAAAAAATTGAGCCTTCAAATTGATTCGTTGGCGTCCAGATATATTAAATGACACACCATAAAAACCTGGATGCGAGTTTGCTTTTGATTCATAAGTTATGATGTGATATAATGTATTTTAGGATGCATGTAAATGGTACCAAGTTCAGAATATTAGTTTTTTAATTTTTTCAACCCCTTAAAATGGTGTAAATGATGAACCAACTATATCACCAGATGCACATTTCGATGCTGTACAATATGCAAAAATTTTAAGATTGCAATTACAACGTGAACATTTTACTATTTTTGGCATCGGCGCACGCCGAAACAAGGACAGTTCTAATGGAAGTTGCCATGTGTTGAAAAGAGAGAGCAAATGCCCATATAACTCTGTACTGCAATCTAAACGTGAGCTCTATACTAGGCTGTGTTTGAAATTATACTTATGAGATAAAGTTATGAAGAAGGGAAAAAATTTCCCACTTTTATTTCATACTTGAAATTTACGTATAAAGGCAACATACAATATAAATTAATCATATGTTATGGGTGATCCTCAATCTACAATGCTAGCCGACATGTGAAGAAGGTTGTTAAGTTATTTAGGATAAAATAAATACAAATAAGTTCTAAAATTCAAATAAATATATAAATGAGAGGCAATTCTATTATACCATAGTGCAGTTTTTGAACCAGTAAAAGGTAGATCATAATAGCCTCTATTAATAATACAGTATTTTTCAATTAAATGCCACCAAATAAGCTGTACTTGCAGGGTTAGAGTAACCGACAGACAGGTTTCTAAGAAAACGGAACATTTCTTATGAAATACCGTACATAGTTTTCTTTTTAAATAAAAAAATTTAAATAACTTTTTTTTATATTTTAAATAAAACAATTTAATCTAATTGAACTGCGGAAGTTCTTGAAATATGATGCATTATTTAAATTTTGTTCGCGTTTAGTTTCTTCTTTCATTTTTCTTTCTTTTTAAATTGAGAGAAATATGGGGAAAAATATGTGCAAAAGTGCTTTTTAGTACTTGGTCATAGATTTCACACAGCATGCAGGAATGTGAGATTGCTTACATATGCAGCTTCCTTATATGGTAGCATTTGATTACCAAACAGAATTTTTATATAGATCTTGATAACCAACACTAATCTTCACTAAGTCGTGTATCGTTACTAGTAGATCTAATAAACAAATGGTGAATTTGTATGGAATGAAAAGTCAAAATGATTAGATAGCTGACTGCGACAGGTAGATTGTGTGGAACGTAGGAAGATGCAGTAGTGTTAGTTTGTGTTGAGACCTTGGGGTTGCCTAGTTCTTGTGAACAACCCGGCCAGTCACCAGCATCTTGTTTTTTACAGTCGTTTAAAGATTGCAGAGTCCTCTTACCATTATGGTATTTCAGCAGAAGACAAATTTTTTTGCTGTGGTGCTATTGCTATGTTTGATTTGTTTCTATAGGCTAATGTTGCACTCATATTTAACATGTTTTGTTTGGCCATCATATTTTTGATGTATCAAAACATTTTGCCTTCTAAATGTACCTATTAACTTATGTACATAAGTTACTAATGTGAAAAGTATTTTTTAGCTAATTGGTAAATGTAAGCAAGAAATTTTTTTAATGGGTCGTGCAATTCACTAAGTATCTAGGTAGTTTGCTGATCATGATGTCATAGGTTTTCTCAAAACTCTCCCAATGTTTGTCATGTCAAGTGTTTATAGTTACCATATGAGTTTTAATTTTCTACATGAATTTAAAGAGAAGTGTTTGTCTGTGAATCCAACACAGCTTAAATGATTTATTGTGATTGTATTTTTTTAAATTTGGTATATAGCAGAGAATATTGTGGTCACTGTGTTTTTATGCATGGTTTGCAGAACTTAAAAAGTAGAAATCTCGTATTCAACAGTATTTTTTTTGATTACTGTATTCTGCATTTTTTAAAACATTGTTTTAACATGTTATCCAATCTCTGCAGTTATGAGGGTGACAAATTTCACTCATCCTTATTTCTTTTGTTGTGCTGTAGGTTTTGTGTTTCTCTTTTGGTTTTGTTCTACAATTATGTGTGGTACACTTATTTTTAGATAGGGTGTTTAGTGAAAAGAATTTGGAAAAATATTCTAGTAAAACTTAATAAATATGGTTGCCTTTACTATTGCATATAATTTAGAATACGAAACTAGAAAAAAAAAGTTAGCATCACTCTTGGAGGCATGTTGCCGCAGATTTGGTTTTGTGGTCTTTTGTTTGTCACTATTTTTAAATGTTTGTTGCAATGGGAGTTTACAATTATAATTTATTGGTTTGTGGACATATGCCATTGCTCATGATTTGGTGATCTAACTTGTTTTGAATTGAGGGGGCTGGGAGGGATGATATAAAAAACACACACAAAAAAAAAAAACAGGAAAATCACAAAAATATAAAAGAGTTCTGCCAGCTTTATAATTAATTAATTAATTAATTAATTTTTAAAATTATTATATTAGACAACATAGAATTCTATCTCTAGTATTCTTTCTTACCTTATTTAATATGTAAAAAAATTGACAGAATTCCTCTGGGATAATTTTTTCTATGTATGTATGTATGTATGTATGCATGTATGTATGTATGTATGTATGTAATTACACACACACACACACACACACACACATATATATATATATATATAATATATATATATTTTTTTTTTTTTCATTCAACACAGGTTAGATTAGCAAATCATGGGCAATTTTGTTTGTCAGTCAGTTATTGTATTCTTTACAAATATTGTATGTATATTGTACTTTCTTACCATATTTTCATACTGTATTTTCTTTTGTAACATGAGAAACATAGCGATGCAGTAATCTTAGTTGTGCAAAACTTTTTGTAGTTGTGCAGTCTGTTTGGCTTTCATTTCACCTGGTAATTACATGTGAAATGTTTTAAGCTAATCCAATATTGAGGAACTTTTAGCTGTTTACATTTTTTTGTTTAGTTTCATTAAGGCAAAAGTTCCAACGAGCTCCGGCACAGTTTTTCTATCGTTTTATTATGATTCATTTGTATATAGGCTGATATAAAGTAGACATTAATTTCTTCCAATGTGTGAGTCTAGGTTTTTAGTGTAATGTGTTTTTCCATTTTACTGTGCAGTTTTAGTTTGTTTTTGATGTTTTTACTGTGCATTTGTATTAAATCTATGCTTTGTGAAAGTGAATTATGTATGTTGTAAACAATAACAGAAAACCATGCCATGAGTGAAAATACATTTTCGTGAATTTACATTTTATGCCTAACAACTGTAATTTTCCAAGAATTTTTTCCAAATTTTGTATTTTACTTATGTACGTAAGAAACTTGTATCTATAACCAAATATTAATTTGTCATAAAAAAATAACTCTTTCCCTTTCTATTTTACATATTTTTAATTTAATGAAAGTAAATTTTAGCATCCACAATTAGTATAATGTAAGAGTGAGTCAGTTTTGATATAGGAACTTGATAACAATACATTGCTCACATAATTTTTTTTTTTGCGAAGTAAAATCGCATAAATTTAGTAGTTTTGCATAAGTGTTTCAAAAAATTCTATTAAGTTTATTTTTGATTGGATGTGATTGAGTATTGTAACTAACACATCATGGAAACATCTTCACATCTTCGCTTAGATTTTGGTCTTGAGTAGTTAAAAAAGGAACATTAGATTATTGTGTACAGATAATAAGAAATAGTAAAATATGTGTGTATAAAATGTCTGTAACATTTATGTCACATCATTTATCCTCATAATACAAGCATTTTATTACTATTCTTTCTACTTTATAATTAGACTTTTGCTTTTTACATACAGAGAAAGTTTTAACTTACATAATAACGGAAATTTTACTTCTCATCTCATCCAGAGGTGTGGGGGACCATTTGTTTTATTGAAAACTTCCTTTAATGATGCTTGTATGATGAGGTTTCACTAAATTTTTAAATGCCATTTCACCTTTATTGCTTACTAATGTCAAGGTACCCTGATGTTGAGCTGTCATCCCAGAGTTATTCAAGCAAAGAATCCAGTAAACTTGTGGGCTTGTCAGTTGTGTTTTTTTTTTTCAGGTGGACAAAGTACAATTTTTACATTACGTAAGCACCTTTGAAGGTATGATAAATGCTTGATATAAAAAAAGTCATAAGAGGATTTGAAAGTTGGCTAGTTTCTGGTTTAGTGTGATGCTCAAGTGTAACTTTGTCTTTCACAAAATGTATGTTACAGACACCAAAAGACTACTGTAATTAATTGAAAGTTCCATGCAGTTTTAATGGAAGTTAAACATATATAACTGTAATTTTGTTAAAGTGAAGTAAGTTGTGAAAGTAGGAAGTCTGTAAAAATTAGCTGAAAAGAAAAGGAAGTAAATTTAAAATTTCAAAACAGAGCAATTTTATGTAAAGAAGTCCATCAGTATGCATTTTAAAGAATTCAGTATTAAGTAAGGTTACACATAACTGTTTCAGGGTTGTCAGTTTTATGAAGTCACTCATAAGCCATGTTTGAAACAACCCCTGTGGAGGTTTACGGTTTAGTAATTTAGGGTGTGGCAGTTTTGAATGTGGAACAACAGTGTTGCTTGCTGCAAAGTCAGAAACTAGAGGTTTGGTGGAATTTTTATGTTTTTTTTTTTTGTTGCTTTTCTCATATAGTGTTTCTTTAGGCCTTTATGAAAATTAACTCTTTATCCAGAGTAGAGAAAAATTTCAACTCCTTAAATTTACAATGTAGCTCAAGGGAATTATTGCTTGTGTACAGCAAGTGAACCAACCTATTTTCTTGCGTTTATTTGTCCACAACCTTACTAAACCGTATAAATTTATCCAACCAGGACATGTAACACAGAAAGTATAGCTAACTCTAGTAGGTTAGTTTTTGTAACAGCTTTGAAAATACATACGATTTTTCTTTCTGTAGTAGTGATTTTTTTTTTTTTTTTTTTTTGTTATTCTTCCCTTATATTAAAAATACAATTTAGCAATTTATTTTGTTTTATTAGAACATACAAAAATAATTTTACAGTAAATGGGTATTATAATTTTTTACATGCTAAATAACATGGCAATATTATATTTTAATTCTTGCATAATGCTTGTAGTAGATATGTAGTTTCAGATGAAGTACAGGAGAGTAAAGCTTATGTACACACTAGGAGACTATTTTACCTAGCTACTTTACCATAGTAAAATTCATTCTTAAGTTCCAAAATTCTTAGCCTTCAAAATTAGTTACTTGGTTGATTTAGTAATATAAATCACACTCTTATACTAGTTCTGAACAGTGATATAGCAAGTATCTTTAAGCATACTGATTTACATGTTATGTTAGTATTTGTGGCTGTGATGTAATAATTTTTTTTGAGTGTTGATGCTAGTATCTGGCATATTTGTGTAGTTTATTCACATCAACTGATTAATTAATACGAGTACAGTAGTACATATTAGTGTTATCTAACTGATTTAAATAATTTGTGCAGTACAGTAAATAATTAACATTGAATTTTATGAATTTGACAGTTGCTGAATGTTGTAGTAAAGAATTGTGAAAAGTAATAGTGTCACTGTTATTCAACTTTGTATGAATATAAATTATGTATTATAGATGCCAAAACACGGCTATTCTCATGTATACAATTTTTATCAGATCACTTTTATTATAGTTACTGTGGCTTATTTATTAAATTTTTAGGCCCTTGTGCCTAACAGAGTAAGATTCATCTTAAAGTGGGCCAATTTTTTGTGTATATGAAGTCGTCTTATTTTGAAGTTAAATGTCTAGGTTTAACTTTTATTGACTGCTTTTTAGTAGCTTTGTGAATTAGAGTTTAAGCTTGTACAGTAATGTTTTTGAATGGAAATGCTTTAAGACATTAATTTGATTTTATTGTAATTTTTATGCAAATAGTCTTTCTGCATTCTCTAAAATAATAAAATTGAAGAAAGGATAATTTTCTCATTGTTTTCAATACACTTCAGAATAGTTCAAATCCGGTGCTGGGCTACTGGAATAGATATCTTTGGAAAGGATTAAATGAATGTAAAATTAATTTATATCTCAAAATGGCTTTGTTTTGCTTTTGTAGATGGTGTCTCAACGAGGGCTGTGCCATTTCAAATTTTCTGAGTTAACAAATGTAAAATACTGCAGAGATTCTGTATTTTTCTTTAATGTACATAGTTCAGAAGACTGTTTAAGACTAACAGTGTGTTTTTTCGAAAATATTTTACTGTATATATAAAGTTTATGTAGTAATTTTTAAATTAAACTTAGCCCAGAGGCAAATTTCAATAGTATTGTTTCTAAAAAAATTTTGTTTATACTATCCTAAATCCAAAACAATGTATTTTGTAACTACCCCAGAGATCATTCATCTCTTTATAGTGAGTAGTTTCTCCTGAATAGTCACAAAAACCTGTTTTTTTTATTTTTTTTATCACCCTTCATAATCTTTAGTAAAATGAACCATAAAACACATGATAAAACGTTAAGGAACATAACCAGGAATGGTGGCAAAAGTATACTTCAGTTGTCGACACTCTGTACACATCTGAAGAATGAAACATAGAGCAGGTATTAAGGACAAAGGGAAATCCCTGTTTTTAATGTCGGAACTTGTATTTTGCAGGGTCCGCGATTGGCACAGTGGCTAGAGCATCTCACCATAACTCGAGGGGTTTGATTCCTGGCAGATTTTGTCTCTGGATTTTCACATGTGAGAATCATGTTAGATGATGCTGCTGGTCACATGTTTTTTTGGGGATCTCTCGTTTCCCTCACCCCTTCATTCTGGCACTGCTCCATACCCACATGTCACCCCTCACCAATGCTAAAAACCTAGATATAAGTATTTGTGCACCTCTATGTACATGTTTTAGTAAAGAGCTAAATGTTAAGTGCTGACCAAAATCTCTTTACTTCACTTGTATTTTGAACATTTACGTGTTGAAGAATCATTGAAGGCGTCAACTTTTAATGCCTTAGAAAATTTACAATTTTATAAAGGTATGTTATGTATTAACAGGCCAAGTAAATGTGGTTGTAAAGAAAAAAATTAGTCCTAATTTTTTAATGGGCAATTTATTTTGGAAATAAATGATAGCACAGAGGCCTAATAGTCGCAAGCTGGATACTGTAAAGTCTGTTGTTACAGAAAACTTTTTTAAATTGGAGGTAATACAATTAATGGAATGTTTGATTTAAACATTACAGCATCTGAGAAATTGTGAAAATTAAACTACAAGTAGAATCTTTTCCAAAAAAGGTTAGCAGACTTACATATAAAAGAGATTTTTTTTAAAAGAGAAAATGATTGCCTGGTATTTGAAGTGTAAAATCATAAAAATTTTCAAGTTTTTAATAGTTGCACTAAACAATCAAAATTATTAAATTGGAATCTGGAATATCAGAGAGACAGGCTATAGTACCTGTTTTTCTGATCGTACAAAATATGGTGAATCTCAATATTAAATAAGTGTAGAGTAGCAAGTGAACCTGAGAACAAGGTATTATACTCCAGAGGCAGACTTTCAACCTGAGAGTCCATAGGCATCCACCGTGCCCTGAGATGATGAGATTGAGGCCCTCCACTGGAGCAGCAATAGAACACAAGGCCTAGGGAAACTGGAGTACTCCAAGGAAACTCAACCCATCGGTCAGCAATAACGTCTACCATGTTTCCAAGTTGTGAAAATTCTGGGTCAACAGCACCAGAAATTGAACCCACATCACCTCGTGGACTAGGTGAGTGCTCTAGCCACTGCACCAAACTTGGTGCATTTACCACCTAAGAGTCTAGCATACTCATCTTTTCAAATGTTTTGTACAGTATTGTGTTTGAAATACAGTATATGTTTTCAAAACACATTTCTGTGTGTGTTAAAAACATGAAATGTTGATATTAAAATCAATTTTAATGCCTTCTGCACACAGGTGGTTAATTAAATCCATAATTTTCAGGTTTCAGTGTTAAAAACATGAAACATTTTATTGGGCAGACGAATGCCGTACACACCCCTCTTGCAGACAAAACTTAAAAATTGTTGGCTGTAAATTATTACAGTCATCTCACATATTGAAGACATTGTTTACAGATGCAGCATGCATTTAGTATGTAAATTTATAGTTAGTGCATTTAAACAAAGCCATCTATAGACATTCTAGTACGTACATTAACAATCCGTGAACGAGCAATACCATAACATTTTTCATAATTAAAGGTCGAGCGTGGAGTCAGTCAATTTTACTGTCCCTTAATTTTCATGACTATAACTCTGCTAGCAGATGACTTTTTATCTGGATCTGTGTGTAAGGCTTGTGACCCTACAGAAAAAAATGAGTTCATTGTGTCGTTTTCATTTAACTTCAGTATGAGAGTAGTTTTTTTTTTTATGGAGGCTGGTTAGGTAATTTCCATAGCGTTTTTGTGCAGTGGTGCTTAGTTCATAAATTTTTTAGTTCACTCATGTTGGCAACCATTTCAGCTGTACCTGCGACTTACTTTGACATGTTTATGACGTCTATAGCTGTATCATCATAATAACACTGCTGCTGCCTACTCATGAAAGTTCACAGTGCGACATTATGAATTCAATGAGAGTACAAAAGTGTGGAGTACTAGTACAATTGATAAGACATTACAAGATGGAAACAAGCATGATTGGCATTACCTAAAATAAACTTCTAAATGTATTAAAGTGTGTCTATGTTTTATTCCATGTAGTGTAGTTTTGATTTTACAGAATACAGTGTTATTCAAGAAGGATGAAAGTTTTTTTTGTTTACTTTGGTTTTGATAGGTGAATAAATGTTACAATTAAAATAAATGTGATTGAATGAAAGTTGAATATTTAATTTACAATAGTTATACTTATATTTGAATACTTGAAAGAAAAATGTTTATAATACTACTAAAATTGTAAGGAGTGAAGGGAGAAGCAGTATTTGTCAAAATTGTAGGTGGTGGCCTACTTAATAAAAAACGTATTGTATCACCTTTTGAAAAAGAAAGTTTGATAATCTTTAAGGTGGCTGCCTGCTCAGGCTGCCAAGTTGTGCTCAGAGCATTGGCAGTTACAAATTATTTGAAAACTGATTGATGCACATGAGTGAGTCTGCTTAGGAATAGCAGTCAAAGTATATTACACGTGTGTATACCCATTTCAAGCTCAATACTTCTCATTAAAGCATATTATTTTTCTACTGAAAATGGTGAAAATGAGTGGTCTTTAGGTATTTTTGAGGTATGAAACTCTTAGCACATAATCTTTTAAAAGGTATACGCTAGTTAACGTTAGTATATATATTTCATAATAAAATGATAGGGTCACCACTGAATGTCTCAGAGGCAAGTTGTCAACGAGAAGACTACACGCCAGTTTAGTGACTTGCGCCTAAAGGCTCGCTAGGGTGAGGCATGATGACCGTGCTATGTCTCCTTACTGTTTCTGCACTTCTAGGCCTCGGAACACACATAAGTGTATGCTGAGGTGGCCACCTTAAGTACGTTATATGTTACAATGAAATATTGAAAATAAATATGACGTATGAGTTAAGTCTTTAAACTTGAAGCAATTTAAAATACATAGTATCTGATATTGCACAAGGAATAGATCTTATATCAGTTACGTTAAAATATTTTTACTGCCTGTCTGTCAGCAAATAAGACCTTTTGATACGAAATATACAATACTTGCATTTGTAAATGAAATTTGAAGACTCTTTACATTAGCTATTATGGTTACTGGATGAGAAATCCATACAGTTTATTCTTAATGATTGGTGCAATGTTAAAGTGCCAGTTTCTTGGTTCACATATTATCTTTTAGGAATATAAAATATGTACTTTCATACTTGTGTGCGAAAATATCACAAACTAATCTAATAATTTTTTTCGCTGGAAATAATTTTAAGAAGTAATCTATTGTATAACATATCTGCATTAGGCATACTGCCATTTGTTTTTGTGCAAGTCTGTAGAGTATGTATTCCATTTCGGCTTGTCTGCACCAAATGCCTTGTTCTGTTTTGTTTCGTCCTTCTCGCATCACTGATGTTGGCATGTTTAGTAGACTTAAGGTTATGTGATGATGGACGTAAACAGTGAAATGAACACACAAAGTTTTTTTGGACATACGCCATTGCGAGCGAATGTTGCAGCGTTGCAGAAAATCCCACAAGAAAACAAAAAACAAGAGAAGAAAAGCCAGTAAGCTGCAGTCAACAGATATAAAACATACAGTTAATTCCTGAAAGGAATTTAGTCATGTCCCAGAAGACGGCACAAGGACAAGAACAGTTATAAACAACACAAAATTAGTTCCTAAGTGGAATACAGTCAAATGGAGAAGGATGACACAAAAAAATAACAAAAGACACAAAATAATTTAAAAAAAAAAGTGTGTGTGAAAAAGACACTAAATGGATTAACGACAACACAAATAATGAGAGACACAAATGGATGCGGGACACACAGACAAAAACAGACGGAAAACTGTAGGCTTCTCAAGACGACGACAGACGAGACGTTTCTGGAACTGGTATCTGTTTTCCAGTCTTCAGGCAAATGTGCAGACTGAGGAAGTTCCTCAAACTTAGGAATGTAGCAAGAAAAAATGCACAGGTGATGGAAGCAAAAAAGTTCAGAATATATTGAATATAATGATGGTAACAGAATTACAGATCGGTTGAGCGAGTGAATGAAGTCCCCTGTGGTCAGTCTATGTGCCGTGTTCCGATGCTGTAGAGCCTGGAAGACTTAGTGTGTCGGGGGTACTAGTGTTGCCATGCAAGTTCAGTTAAAATAAGTTGAAACAATTTATACCTTGCTACATAGGCCATGGCCTCTACTCATGCCTTTATTACAGTATTGTTTAGTTAACTATGCATGCATAATTGGGTGGTGTACAAAATGAAAGCTGCAATGTGATTGGTTTGTGGTACTAGTGTATATGAATCATGGAAGGGAACATGACTCTTCTAGCTACAATTAGTACGCATTTGCATAATCACTAACAATGATGTAAATGAAATAGCAATGGTCGGAATTTAGGTACGGTATGTAAATTCTTGAGTTCATGGTTAGCATTGTAAAGAAAGGGACAGCTCCTCTATTAATGTTTTCGCACATTAAAATTGAATCAGTTTGTGTATTGTGCAATGATGTAGACATATCTAGATCCCTCAAACTACTCAATATTACTCCGCAAATTGTCAATATCGTCTTTGATTTCATAGAGCATGTTTGTGCACCACGCTGCTGTGTTGGATGGGGGCGTAACTCGGATAAGGAAAATGGCTAAACATTTATCAATCTCGTAGTTGGGCATTTCTCCATGTGCTAGACAAGAGCGCTAGTGATATATTTATGCCAATGACGGTATATAATGTTTGTGTTAATGATTTGTTTGTTTTTTGTGGATAATAACATATAATAGTAACATCAAATATATCACTCTGTTTGGTAACATTTATAATTTTTGCAAGTTTCAGTTTCATAAAATTGGAAAATAGCTCTCAAGTTGCTTACCTCATTTAAGCTAATGATATAGGTATTTGTTGCTGCAGCATGTTATATTTGTTAAATTGAGACTTTCAATGATTGTGAGTTTTGCCAGGTATATCAGAGAACTGGACATAATATGTTAATAAAGGTATAGTATTAATTAAGTTAGCAATTTAATTTGCTGTTACTTTAAATTAAAATTTTGCTATTCTGACTGTTCTTATTATAATTTGTGTATCCAACTATTCCATTTGGCTGCACAAAAACAGTACAAATCTGAATGTGTATTGCTTTGTGTATGGTTTAAGTTGTACATTATACTGCTGCATACATTACTGTATTTGTTGTGTTTACTGTTAACATTACTGCATGAAGTAAGTTTTTTATAAGAACAAGTATTATTTATTCCAGCACAATGAACTAAATTTTCATCGGTCGCCAAGGATGAACAAGCAAAAAACATTAACTTAATATGTAAGCTACATCATACAAATATCAGTCATAAGTGTCATAACCTTTTGCTTTACGTATATAATTCTATGTTTTATTAATTTTTACACATTTACATTTACAATGTTAAGTGACAGATAACTCGTCATAATCAAAAGGTGTGTCCGGAATTCGCATCAACGTGTATGAAAACTATAAGGATGCACATTTTACGATTGTATTTCTCATTATCCCAGTTTGCTACACAGGTGCGCTAGTGCATGAAGATGCCGAATGTTGTAACCATTTCATAGCGTTGAGTTCCCTTCACTTTCCTTTAGGTTTACATACTCTTTGCTGTGTTGTCCTCCACAATAGTGACATATAACTGGTCATCCAGTATTTACAATTGTAAAAAAAAATTAACATCTGAGATTAGCCAGATTTGGGCTAGATGTATAATGCACTCCTGTAAACGCACCCGCCCCCTCCAAATGTTACATACGCACGCTTGTACAAACACATCTGCACATATACCTCTATGTATTTCTGGTGCTAAATCTAGTCGGTCTCGGATCTGCATACAGTACTACTTGAACAACAGATTTCAAGATTTCGATACGAATCTAAGGTGAAAATCTGGGTCAAGAATTGGTTAAAGAAACCATCAACTCACAAACCTGGAAATTTACTTTGTAAACTTTGTGTGAGCCTACAGATTGTCAATATTTCTCGAGTGTGAATGTATAAGTGTTTAGTCAGCTGTTTGACATTGTTCCTCTGCTTATTCTAAGTAAAGATAGGGCACTGAACAGTGGCGGTGCGTAAGGCCGTGCTCTTGTGCTGTAGCACTAAGAACTTTTACAAAGTTATTGTGTTCTTAATTTTATTAAATTTCAGGTAATGTGCCACAATTTAGATTTCTAACCTTTCGTAATAAGAGATATACTGCTTTGCGCTAAGTTACCTATATAGGCGGACAGAATATTCTCAAGTAGTTTCGTTCGTGTAAGTCACCCTTTTCTAAGCTGTAGTAAACCTGGCTCGGTGCTCCCACCTGCTAGCGCACGGCTGTTACTCCCCTTTCCTACCCCCTGCTCAGTCTAGAGGCACAGAGAGATGCGGGAACCTCGCCTTTATCAACACCTGCTCTGTGCAATGAGCAGAGTAGCCCTGTTATCTGCTGCGAAAATGTGCGACAGTTACGTCAGCGCGTTGACAATGATGGCCGTTCGCATAGCACACGTGTTTGTACATTGCGGACTGGTAAACAAAGTAATTTTCGGTGTCTCATGGATGTGTAGCCGACTTAGAATAACGGTTATGAATAGTACATTACTATGTATTATTATTGTAAGTTGCAGGTGTGAGTGACGTGATACTGTGTATAAATGATGAACTGCCATAGAATCTATATTATTAGTCTTTGACGCAATGGATACATTACCAATGTTTTATGATGGTATAATTTGGTAAGTCGAATTTTACAATATTGATTCATTTTGTGCACTTCTGTGTTTCTTGAGCGTAAGTGGAAACATAGTTTAAGGTTTGTGTCCATGGTTTATAAGGGCAGGTTTATTTTCCGAATGTGACATGGTACCAACTGTACACACTTATTTACGTGTTTCGTAATTGTAATTATAAATATCGTAGGCCAAAGGCCTAGCTGATAATAAAACGAGCTGCATTGCGTATGTGTAGATTTTAGAGTGAACGAGCACATGAAACGTCTAGTTTTCATAATTGAAGAAGTTATTAACTTATAATTTACAGAATATTTATTTAACAGTATCAAAATGATATGCTGTTGCGGGTCTGAAGATATGCATAGGCCTACTTTGCATGTGATAAAATTGTGTCTGCATTTAGACAAGCTTAACCCTGACGTCTCACTTGCAAAATTGTTGGCACTTTTTCTACGAATCGGGTTCACATTAGTCGTGCGGAAACACAGAGGGAATGCAGTAAGAACAAATGTACAGAAACTGAGATTGTAGGCTATAGAAGTTACTTTGCAGATATTTATACTAACTTGCAGTTAGTAATATTCATTGCTTGTGTATTTAACTAGTATCTATACATTGTAGATAAAATTGTTCGGAGCAGTGTAATGTAGCCACAAAAAATAAGTTCATGGCCCGGTTTCACCATCATCTGTTCAGTATGTAACATTCGTTAAAGAGGATTAACAGAATATTTTACACGTTAAATTTAACTTAAATAAAGACACATGGTGATCTTTTTGTTAATATGCAACGGAAAGATGTAAACTGGCTGAAAATAGAAATTAAACAGGGCTTTTGTTTTAAGTAGGCTACTCACATTATCACAAACTGTCTGTAGGCATTTTTTTTTAAAAATGAAACAAGTTTTATATTGTTGGGTAAGTTGCATACGTACGTACGTGAAGGCACAAACTATGCCGTGCAACAGCTTACAACAATGTGTGTATTATGGCTGGTGAACTTTTTACATCTTATAATATCTGCTGATCAGACGTACTCTGAGAATATTGTTAAATATTATTTTTGCAAAGAAGACGAGAGTAATGATAAATTACAATTAAAACAAAATTGAACTTAGTTCTCTTCTCTAAGTTGAAATTTTTTAAAACACTCTTTATTTGCTACATTGCTGTGATGCATAGTACAATATTACTGGTTTCCATGAAATGCAGTGCAATTTCTCAATACATATAAAGTAAAAGTTCTAGACCTTTGAGTTAAAATTATGATTGAAAGAAAGTGTAGCGGTTTAGAGGGGGAGGAGGTGAAGAACATTATATTCAGAGCACTGAGCTCGAAACATTGACCGGCCGCCACTGGCACTGAAGGCAGCTATTTCACCAATCGAGAGGCTGACCTTCACTATACACTACCTTGCAACTAGAAACAGCATTGAGAACATAGCATTTCCAACGTATAAATTGCCTCTAACACCGTCACCAAAGTAGTTATGGTGACCAGTGAGGCACTCTGCTAGTGTATGAAATATTATGATAAGGAAAGGATTGCATACAATCGTTGAAGCATACAGGGGCACAGCGACTCAAAATTCCCAAAGGGAGACAAGCTTAATAATTGCTGTTATAATTAAATTTTTTCTATAAGGACATACAGTTATCACTATCTTGGATAATAGAGCATAAAATGACTTTAAACTACATATTAGTATACTGTATTAACTAAAATGAAGATTATGTAAAATTATTGTATGTAGACTAATAGATTGAAGGTTTGCCCCTGCTTCATGTATTCAGAGGGAAAGAGGGCAATATATCCTTGCCTACTCCCAGTTGTTGTGCCACTGGAAGTCCAATAAGTTTAATGAGTTGAAACAGAATGTATATAGTGGAATGTCAGACTGTTTGACTTGCACAAATATTAATTCATAAGAATTACTATTTAATTGCTTAAGAGCCATTCACCTAAACATAATTTTGATTTTTGCAAACTAACCGTACAAATTGCTTAAAAAATTTAGAGAACATTTTAAAAATTGTATTAAAATTAATTATTACTTTTATAAATATACTTGGTTATATTAAATATTTGTGTCCTGTACTTTGCTGCTTGATTTTCTCGAAAAAGATTGAACTACTTTAACATATTGCTGACTTTCTAAACATTACAACTGCTAACCTGTAATATCATGTTGTCACAAACTAAGTGTTGCATGCATATTACATATCAGTTGCCTCGTCGCCAAGAGTAATTTTTCCTCTTATTCTCAAGAGCTCCTCGCCTTCCCTTCCACGTGCTAATCTCTGCTATCTATGCCCCTTATGTTTGACATCTTATACATGGAGAATATTTGCCTTATATGGTGGCAACGGCAGCTCGTGGGTAAGAAAGTCTGTGAAGCTATGGTGCATTTAATAAAGGTATAGTGCCCCCCCCCCCCCCAAACCAACCATTTGGTGAGTCTGCCCTAGAAAAATAATGATTTCTGGGTACAGAATGGTGCTATTTAAGCAGTTTTAGTATCTGTCGGTAAAATATAAAGCTGATATAAATTTGAATATTTTTTAAGATAAAACTTGTTTAAACAAAATAATTTAACAAAGATACCTCTTATCAAACCTGTACACTTATGCATTTGACAAAGTGTTATTTTAATACCAAGGGAATCATAACTTGCATTACAGTCCACAGTAATGTAAAATATTATTTCCATTACATAACTATCGTACATGGAAGGTACCCTAAGGCAGAGTATTGTACTCTGGAGTGCAGTCTACTGGTTGGGTGCACAATTTATCTGCATGCCTTCAAGGATGATGCTGAATAAGGTTCTACGATGGAGAATCAACGGAATAATAAATGCAAAAAAAAAAAAAAAAGGGAGATCCTCTGAGAAAACTCGTCCGCCACGTTCCCTACAAGTGAAGGGGGGGGGATCGAACCCGGATTGCCTTTGTGGGAGCCAGGAATGGCCAGACCTGTCTGACCCCGTGGCCTTCATCCATTAAGTTACTACAGTTTTTAAAACTATAAGAGTTTATGTACCACCAGTGAATATTTGTCCTACACTAAATTTTATAGAAACATGAGGAAATATATTTATTAACGCCAAAATTAAATTTGACGAGACTGTTTTGAAAATTCATCCATAATTTCTTGTCCTTTGTTATGTACGCCTCAATGTCGGACTGAAACTGAATATTAATTCTTTAGCGTCAGTTAATGATAATTAAGCTGGAGAAACAAAATCTAAACATCTGTTTTACACACAAATGTTTGCGTACCACTTCACAGATACCCTATTTCACATGGCTGTGAAAACTTTGATTAAAACTAACTACAACGATATAGTTAAAATTAGCCGTTTATTCATTCACCTAATGTTTATATGTCAAGCTGATACATCTTTCTTTCAGTACAGCAAGTTTACATAGATCATCGTCGTCCTACCGATTGAAAGCATTTTCTCTAATAGTGTGATTTGAACCAGACGTCCACGTATATTTCTCAGACGGTTTGTCCAGCTACAAATCGCCCACTACCGTGGCGTGAGGTACAACAGATGCGAATATACTAATTATCGACCGCACCGCTAGTTGGTATGTCTCGTGGGGCACCTCAGACATCAGCCAGGGTGAGTGGAAGTGTGCGAGTGTGTACGACGCGAGTGACAAGGCCTCGTACCAACGAGCATAAACCCTACGGAAAGAGAGGTAACTCAATGCTATAAAATGGGTCCGGATTTGATTCGTCTTCTATGGGCGCAGTGGCGCCCCAATATAGCTACAGCAGGTGGTGGAAACACAGGCACTCGATGTGCGCATGCGCTGTTTTTTTTCAATCGTGACGTATGCACGAACAAGAAGTAACCTTTAGAAAACACAAGGGTTTAAATAACCCCGCCCATGTTAACCGGGTGACTTTTCGTAATGGCACTGTTTTCGTACTAGTGTTTGTTTTGATATAATAATTTTACACTCGCAAATGGGCTTCCCCCGGTGGCAAGTCACCTGCTCCCTCTTAGTTATCGGTGTAATGATGCTAAATAGTACTTATTGACACTGTAACATCTTGAATGAGATTTGAAAAATATGAGTTGAAGCAAAAAAAAGAAATGTTAAACATGGCAGGTTATGTTTACTTGCCTACAATCTAAATTAAAAAATGTTAAGTGTGTTCCTCATTCAACTGCTTCTTTTTGGTCGTGTTACATGTGTTTTTACAGCAATACATGTAGTAAAATTTTGTGAAAAATGTCACATGTTACCCCTCATGGTACGTATAGTGAAAAATGTCAAACTGTATTTCGTTAATCCCAAGCTCAGGTTTAGGTAAAGAACATATTGGCCTACAAAACAATGGTGAGGTCCAAAGGGCGCGGTCTACCGCAATTTTCATCATCATTATTTTATTTTATATTTGTATCAAATATTTATTTTCTTATTTTAGACACAAAATGTGACTGAATTTGGCTCTTATGAAATTTTTTTATCTCTCATAGTTTTCGCGTAATGGCTTGCTAAAGTCATATTTTGCATGTTTCAGTTTTAATGACTACACTAAAACAAACTGTTATACCAAACTAAAAAAAAATCACATTGGATAAAGACATTGCACGCTACAATGACATGCTCATAAAATTTACGAATAAAAATTATTTGAATTATAAAAATGCTGAAACTGAAAATGACAATTTAAAAAAATTAATATATTATTTTAAAAAAATACAAATAATTTTTATTCTTAAATTTTATGAGCATGTCATTGTAGCCTGCAATGTCTTTATCCACTGTGATCTTTTTGAGTTTGGTATATTAGTTGGTTTTATCGTAGTCGTTAAAATGGAAACGTGCAAAATATGACTTTAACAAGCCATTATGCGAAAACTATGAGAGCTAGAAAAATTTCATAAGAGCCAAATTTAGTCACATTTTGTGTCTAAAATAAGAAAAAGAATATCTGGTACAAGTACGAAATAAAATAATGATGAAAATTGCGGTAGACAGCGCCCTTAAGTATGTGGCAGTAATCTGTGCCCCCATACCTGGGGGGAGATGGTAGAGTTGGAGAGGGTGCAGAAAAAGGCAGCCAGATGGGTTCTCAATAGGTAGATTATGGGAAGGAAGAGGAAGGATACAGACCATCTGTAATGGTGAAAATACTAAAATTGGGTACACTGTAGGAGAGGATGGCAATGGAAAAATTGATGAAGATTTTCAAGTATGTGAAAGGTAAAGGAGGGTGGGTACAACTAGGAAACAGGATTCAAAAAGGCCTTTATAAGGGAAGAGGGGATCATGAATAGAAGATTCAGGGGGGTGCAAAGAGAGCACAGAGAGGAAAAAATTCCATGGCAAACATATCAATACAAAAGTGGAACAAACTAAAAGCGAAGGTGGTACAGGTGAGGAGGGGTTTAGGAATTTAGGAGGTGGGTGAATGAGATAGTAATGGGTGGACCAAAAAGGGAGCAAGGTGGGAACAAAGTAAAGGAAGAATTTATGTAATGAACAGATGTAAAAAAAATCATGAAATAATATCCTAATGCAAGTACTCATCTGATCACCTTAGCAAGACACAGATTACAGGCAATAATAATAAGTTTTACACTCGCAATTGTGCTAACGCCCGGTGGGAGCAAACTCCTCCCCATCCCCACATCACCAATCCCTCAGTCCCTTCCTAAACTCACAATCACTAACTCCTCCGGCAGTGCATTCCACTCCCCCGTCCTCACCAGCATTGACCATCTACTGTTCTCCTCCATGGTACTTGCAAATAAAATGATAAACTTTACGTCTACTCTTAGTTAATAGTGAAAAACATGTACAAAATGTAGGCCTACTTGAGTATGGTAACAGACAACATGCACTTGGGAAGATTCAAGGGGTAAGTCTCGTCCCTAGCTTCATCAAAAGTCTTTATAATGCGCTCCTGAACCTTCCATCCCCATTTTCACCAGCATGGAGTTTCTCCCCTCTCCATCTTCCTCCGCAGCCTCTGGACCTTCACATTGTTGTCTCTATTCCCTCTATACAGTCCCTTAGTAAGCCTTACCTACAGTTACCTCACCCTCCTTTGTTCTAGTATAATACAGTTAACGATCTGAGTAGTCTTCTGTCCTTCAGGG
>PNEQ01071397.1:0-47497 GCA_003012365.1 Medauroidea extradentata
TAAATAAGTATTATTCATAGAGCATCTATAGTACCGCACCTGAAGCCATTAACAAATTTCCAAGACTTAAAAACGATTATCATTGTTCGCAGCTCCCTGTCGTAAAATGGAAAGTGAACTAAATTAACCCCTTGCGCCTGACGACCCCGTATTTTACTGTTTTAGTTTGACACAACTCGAATCAAATCGAAAATGTAATATTGTTGACACTCTTCTTCATTAATGTAACGGGAATTAAATCAAAACTTAACAAAACTACACTAAACAAATTAATGCAACCATAAGGAGGCAGCAATTGCTAGTAAGTTTCATATTTCATGTATGCTATATCATTGCTTTCAGAAAGAACGTAATATTAGTACGAATTTGACATCTAAAATTAATCTGCTAATGTAGTAAGAATCCAAAATTATGATCGGAGCATTTAATTCTTCCTACCGGCTAATAAAATCATGTACACTTTAAAACTAATACACGGTGAAAATTAATACTTGTATTCGCTGTTATGGGGTCCTTGTAAAGTATAGAAGGAAGCACCATACAAACAATACAATTTCTAGTTTTTTTTTTTCTGGTCGACGTGGCTTCTACAATAATGCACTGAAAAATTTTTATTCGCGTCTGCGACACGCTTACTGTTTGCGCATGCGCAGACTTAAGTTCGCTAGAAAAGATGCAAGGGGAAGTGGAGAGGCCGGCCGTACCCGAATCTAGATTACGGAAACAACCGTAGCTGGCTTCATCGTGTAAGTACCTAGACACAAGTGAGGTAACAGAGAGCAAACAATGGCGCAGCGCAGTAACTATAAAACAGCCCACTAGATGGCAGGGGCAGTCAGAATCGCCTTACGGCAAGGGGGCACGGGGCTTTAGAAAGAACGAAATCACGTGATAATCATGCAGAGTACATGCGCCTTGACACAGCAGATGTTCTCACTGCAGAATGAAACAGTGAAAAGAAAAAAAATAAACAAAACTTCGGCTAAGGAATGCGAAACATAGCCGAGCACGTCCGGGTAACAAAGAACACGTTACTGCAGCCTGAATCGGCTCTACTCATAACTAACATGTGAAGGAAAGATTGACTGTAATGAAAAATAAAATGTACTGAAACATCCCGAATGAAATAAAATTACTGAATGAAATTTAAAAGTTAGGAAAATGAAACTAAATTTATGAAAATATAGACAAAACATTTTAATACTTAATTTATATAATTCGTGACATATATAATACTGCACACCATGTCCGTATTAGGGAACTCTACCTAGGAAACCACCCCTGTTAGAGGTGAAAATTAGCCAGAGAACAACATCTGGAGTCTGTCATGTTCAAGAGTGCGTCTTTAGGATATGTGAGCTCTGCTCAAAACACCACCTGCTACCGTGGGAATGTAGCTACTGGAAATCCCAATTCTTATCCTAACAACTAGGCCGTCCATGGATAAGAATGATGTATTCGCACTCTAAAAAGATTTTGTAAATTTTACAAGGATTTTCTATTTACTTTTACAAATCCTTGTAAAGTACTAAGTTTTTCTTTGTAAAATCATTAGTTTGTGAAGTTACAAAGGTAAACTTTGTATTACTACAACTTTGTACTTGTCTTTGTACTTACCGAAGGTTTCTGCACTGTAAATTATTTTGTAATGCATGACAAGTCACTTCTTCGTAGTTGTGCAAACTTTTGTAAACTTTGAAAAATTTTTCTTGTAATATTATTAGTTTATAATGTTAAAAGGAATTTGTTTGCAAAAAACTTCGAAAAAATATGTAGCCTACAAAAAATCGTAAGTTTGTGGAAATTACTTTTGCAAAGATCACAACCTCTGATAAGTATATTTCTGGAATAACGTGAATGTTTATATTAACTGCGTGCTTTCAAAGAAAGAATTATTGAACTGTACATTTAATGTATATAAATTAATAAAATCAAATTGATACTGCAGTCTTTAAGCATGGGGAGAGAGGTTCGAAACTTAGCATCTCCCGTGATTTTTTTTTTTTAATAATTTCATTTTTACTCCCTTTATTCAAAAGTTACTTGATAATTAAGTCCAGTGTTATTTATGAAGTACAATGAACATTTAAATTTATTTTTTTCCGTATTGAAAGTACAGCTACAATGCTAGTCCTTGTAATTTTACAAATATATACTTTGTCTTTTATTACAAGGACAACCATTTTAATTTGACAAGAAATTTTCTTTGTAAAAGTTCAAAACATTGTTTACACTGCCTGTTTCGATCGTCTTGGATCTCTTCAGGTACGGGCAGGTTGCAGATTTCAGCAACCACCTTTTAGCACTGTTTACAGATTTTCGTAAACTTGGAGGTTAGCGTGAAAGGTACAACAAAATTGACACCAAGGATTTGTATTTTTAAAAGGTTTGCTAAGTAAAAGGTTTACCGCCAAGCATCTTGTCCGGAAGCCGTCCAGCGGCGTGCAGAGATTCAGCCTATGGAAGATTGTTAGAAAACTGTTCCAAATGCCTTCGTGTTGTCAGGAACAATATATGTCTTGCTGACTCTAGATATCAGCAAGAAGCCTGCGTCCACTGACTTGCTCCTAGAGACTATATTGAGGCGTGATGCGCAATCTGCGACGCCCTAGTGTTGCGTAGTTGTAGGTCTTCAACAAACTATATACGTACACACCCTGGCTTCCACCTTAACACTTGTCTTAACTATCCATAGTCAGCTGATGAAAATTAAGTGTGTTTTCTTATAAGAGTTCTTCTCAAAAAACACTGCTTTAAAATAACGCAACGCTAAAAAGTTAAGTAACGAAACTGTACATAAAGCAGATGTTATTACTAGCAACATAAAGCAACGACGGAAAATAATTTTTTGGAATTTGTACAGTTTGTTTTCATTAAAGTAAAAATCATGGAAAATTAGGCGTCAGTATTAAACAACTTCCATAAGAATTTTGAGGTAGAAACTACATTTTGCGATGCGATATGGGATTTTTGGGTTATGCCCAGCGAATAGATCATCTATACTGATAGACTGATGTAAGTTCTTACCATATAGATTATTGTTTTGATGATTTATTCCATAACGTATTAATACTGAATCGCGATGACTTTGTGTATTTGGTACTTGATGGTGCCGGGTGAACTTGTGAGCTGAAACTTTACTCAACAAAATCACACTGGTTTTCAAACAAAACACTCGTCATAAGTTATGATCGCAGACTGATGAAAGTTATGTTTTTAAGTGAGCTAATGGCTGCGCTAAGCACGGAACACACCGAGATAACCCGCTCTTACAGTAAACACCAACGAGTATTACATCTATAATAAACATATTTCCTCTGAGAATAGTTAACTTTCCCGCACGTGCTGATAAACTTACGTAAAAGCAATGTGCTGAAACTAAGAAATTGCATTACCTTGTTACGGGTATTTAGCAATTCGCCCGCATAAATTTGTAATATATTGGTAGAATAATTGACTTAGGTATTTTGGGGTAAAAAGAGAATAAACTCTGTGTTTCTGAAGAACAGAGAATCACTCCGGTTGAGAGAAGCGACGTCTTGGTGACACCATGGAAGGGTTGTCGAGAGCCATCTGTCAACTCGTGACAAAAGGATGGAGGGACAAGACTGACACTCTGGACGGTGGAAGATTCCCGAGCAGAACTTATTGTCTTGTGTGAGAAGTAGGCTAGCCCTGGACCCCACAAGGCTTAACTGACTCTCTGCTCCACCCACCCCTATCCCCTTGCCATTACAGACACGAAACAACCAGGGCCACACCAAGGGAAAAAGAACGGCCAATCAGGGGCCGAGCTGGTCACACAATGTAAAATATTTATTAATTAATGGAAAGGGTTTTAATTTGAATTTTGTGAGAAGTGTATGTTAAAAGCGTGTTGTAAATAATAATGTAATATTTAAGTAAATCAAAAGAAAGATAAAATAAATGCCGGTGCGTCGGAAGTCGGAAAGGCAAAGCTAGGGGGTGTGGCCAGTGCGAGAATAAGAGCACACCGATTGGCTGGCGAGTTTACTCGCACGGAGGTGCGAGTTGCCAGCAGAAACGCGTTTTAGTCTTGAGAGCCCGGTGTGGGCAGCCGCGGGACGACCACGTGATAACCCGAGGTTGTATTATTGATATGAAGTTGTCGGTACTAAAGGACGTAGGGCCAGGCTTCTGAAAGTCGAGTTTTTGCGACGCCAGGCGAGCGTGAATAAAAGAAAGAACTGTGATTTAATGTAGATAACTCCTTTAAGATAAATCCATGTTTATAACGTCCGAGGTTCAAAATATCTATAGTCTACCATCTCAAGTGGAGAAAGGGAAGATAGCAATCTTTACGTATACATCAATCCTAATTTGTAGTTTTATTATTTTTGAAAGAATCCATTAGTCAACAAAGCAAATTGTATTAAATATTACAAATGTTTTCACTACGTTGAACAATTAGACACACCTTTAATATATCTTAGTTCATCTGACCATTAATTGTTAGGCATCAATATTTCATTTTTTACACTACTGCGTTTTAAGATTAATCAGTAAATGGATATTTCTGAAACTAAAATCTTTGTTGATGTTTCAAAATAGTGAAATGTACACATTTTTACGTTAAAAATATTCAGCGACTTAAAATGAATAAGATTAATTGTTTGTTTTGTAAAATCAGTGTTTGCCTGAGCACCAGAATCTCCATAAATACTATCATGGGAATCTTAGCCTTATGAGATCACCTTCCTCTCTGTGTATCAGTGTGTGTCCCCCTAAAATTTTATGAACCAGTGGACATCAGACTTTGTACACATATAGTACTTACTGTTAGTAACTTGACTTGACTATTACTTATTGCGTTTACGGTCTGTTCATATTTTCTAACTAGTGGCCATATTAGTACATTTCGATCAAGCTAGAGATCTGAGGAACCGTATTTTAGACTTTCTTCAAATGTGGTAAACACATACTATATACAAATCTGACATGTCTTTTGTGCATTTTGTCCGTCCTGTGCGTTAATAATTTCAAAATGGTGGTCATTTTTGTATTTTTAGTATAGTATTACATATCATAGGATATATTTTCCATAATTTTGTCAAACATGGTAAACATATTATACTACACACAAAGCTGACTTGCCTTTTGCGTATTTTGTTCATCATGTGTTTATAAAATTCAAAGTGGCGATCCAATTTTTTTTTTTTTTTTTTAATTTTTACAAAGTATTACATATAATAGAAAATATTTTTTCAGACCTTCACCAAACTTGGTACATATATACTTAATACAAAACTGGTTTCATGTATGTGTATTGTATATATACTGTGTTGATATTTTCAAAATTGCAGCCAATTTAATATTTGAGCAAAGTGTTACGTATCTTAAGAAATATTATTTCTGAATTTCATCAAACTTATACTATTTACAAAGCTGACTTGTCTTTTGCGTATTTTGTTCATTCTGTTTTCATATTTACAAAATGGCGGACATTTTTGTGTTTTATATTCTTACTATTACATATCTTAGGAAATACTTTTAAGAATTTCACCAAACACATATACTGCATACAAAGCTGACTTTACTTCTCTTTATTTCGTTCATCTTGTTTCATTCTTTCAAAATGACTGCCATTTTCATATTTTAAGCATAGTAATGCATATCTAAGGAAATAGTTTTCAGAACTGTATAAAACTTGACTTCATTTTTGTTTATTTCGTTCATCCTGGATTATATCTTTCAAAATGGCGACCTTTATTTAGGTTTAGCATAGTATGTCATATCTCAGGAAATAATTTTACGAATCTCATCAAATTCAGTACACATATGCGAATTATCAAGCTGACTTGACTTTTGTGTAATTTATTCATCCTGTATCAATGTTTACATGTATGCGGTATTTGATTAGTTTGACTTAGCTGAGAAAAGGTTTATTCTATTTTTAATAGTCGTGGTTCACATTATACAACTTGGAATTTGACCTGACTTTGATTTACTTTCGTTTACTTCACATAACATTTTCAAAAAGGTAGTAATTTTTTTATATTTATAATGCTTTGACATGTCTGAGGAAATAGTAATTTTTCGAACTGTATTAAACTTAGGTCATATGTACTACTTAGCATACTGGCTTGACTTTGTTTATTGCGTTATTCACGTGTTCATATTTTTATTTACGGAATAATTTTTCCGAATTCATAAATCTTGGCAAACATATTCTACTTAGGTTTTGGCAGGACTTTTGTGTTTTCGTTCATCTTTTGGTAATATTTTGAAAACTGCGGCCATTTTACAGCTTTGCTGCAGAATTGTTCCTTGATTTTATGAAACTGCGTACGCGTACATTACTTAGTAAGCTGACTTATCTTTTGTATATTTCGTTTATCATATGTGTAAATAAATATTATCATTGAATATTTCTAAATGTACGTTAACGGCTTTAACTTTCAGGTTAAATATTATTAAATCTTATCGACTGTATTTGTAGAACAAGAAGTAATGAAAATGGTTAAGATGTCCGATTTAAGACTTCAGCGTTCGTTCCCAGAGTACAATATACTACAATTTTATCAAACTACTAAGTTCAGTATAATGTATATTTCAACGTAACTTCACACATTGTTGGCAGTATGTTGGATATAGTTTTGTTTTATTTGCAATCTTACACAATTGTCTTGCCAAACAGTACATAGGGAAAAAATAGTAAAAGTACATAAAGTAATGGAAGGGCAGTAAGCAGTCCTGCCACCCAGACGTGACACGCTGACAGTTGGCTTGTCCCACAGACACGACGAGCTCTCCACTGACGTCAGCCGGTGCGACTATTGTTTCCTGGCGGTCGATCTCAGCTGCCGCGCCTCCATTCTCTCCACAATGCTCCTTGTTCGCTTCCTTTTATCTCCTCACCCTCCTTCTGCACCTCCATATTACCTCCAATACTTACCACAGGACAGAGACAGAGCACAGACATGTGCAAGACACATGGTCCGAGTGCTGCATGTGCTACAGTCTGCCTATCAAGGTTGTAACCACGCATTATAAACTTTATAAATTAGTACAACTGAGCAGAATATGTTTCAAACAGGAAGTGTACCACATGAGAATTCTTGAGTGAGAACAGGTGTGTGATTTTGGTCAGGGCTTAACATCGATGTCTTTAGCGCTTGTGTGGGGCGACATGAGGTAAGTATGGAGCAGCATCGGAATTATAAGGGCAGGGGAAACGGATGATTCCCGAGAAAACTCGCCGACCATCGGCATCGTCCGGTATGATTCCCATATGCGAAAATCCGGGTTCCGACAGCGCCAGGAATTAAACCAGGATAGCCTTGGTGGTAGGCGAATGGTCTGGCCATTTGGACACCGCGACCCCCGAGAATTCTTGAGAACTTATACCGCATTGAAAATTTTGGTCGAATTTTGTGTTTAATTCTCAATATTTAAACTGTTAAAATCTTGTAACGGGTAGTTATTTTTAATGCATCTTTATCACAATATTTTAAATAACATTTTAGGTGGAGTAGTTTTGGTTCAAAAGCGTATTTATTATATTTATCTATTAAGGAGTGAGTTAGTAATTTATGTTATTGAATTTCCATTTTAAATTCTGCGACTGGCTGTTTGTCTAGCAGGGATCTAAAGTGACACTTTGCTAAGTACATGTTTGTTGACAATGACCCTCTTCCCTTGACGCAGTGTGTTGCAATCTTCTTCCATGCCAGCCAGATATGTATAAACTGTAACGTCTCGTGCTAGGTAGTTGTAATGTGGTTGTGATTGGTTCGGCCCTCTTACTGCTTGAGTGTGACGTAGCAGTCAGAGTCATTGAAGAAACCCGGTCACACTCAACTCGCAGACAATTGTCGTGATGACAAAGAGCCAAGGTGACAATGAGTGTAAACATCTGCGCCGCGAACATGCGGGACTGACATGATGTAGCCCCTGGTATGATGATAACATAGAGTAGTGAGAGATCTCGAGTTATGAATATCAAACCCCTAGATACAGACTTTCAACCTGGCAGCCAACATTAAGTGAATCTCTGCAACGGAACAGTGACGTAGAGCAAATGCGCGGAAACGAGAGAATTCCGAGAAAACCCGTTCACGACATTTCCCACATAGTGGGAGGCACGTTGCCTGACCACTACACCCTCTACACTTACACCTTATACCTGAAGTAATTAAAATGACATGTTATTTGTTTATATAGATCTCATCAATAATTTATTATTTTACTACGAGCATACAATGGATATTTATATTTGAAGTAATATTACGAAATGATTTTTTAATTTAACAGTGCTTTATTTTTCTAAAAGTTTCAACTCAAACCTTCTTAAATAATCCTGTACTTTATATTTTAGTTTGTCATCCATGTAGTAATGTATGTAAATTTTTTAAAGTTGTGGTTCCACTTTACTTCAACGATTTATTACATTCCTCATTTACTGTCCAAGTAATGATGTTAGGAAATCATATTTTCGGAATTCTATGACATTGCTTACTGTTGTGTCATTCAGTAAATATTTTTAAATTTCAACGTCACATATTACTTTAAAATATTCTTTCTTAAAAACGCTGTTGCATATGTACAAATGATGTCTGGAAATATAAAATTACATATCTACAACCATGAGAATTTTATTATAACCGGTACCACACACGTCACCAGGTGTTATGGAAGTAAATTATTTTATTATGGTTCATTGCAATACTATGTGACATAGTAGAAACTATTATAATTTTGTCTGGCTCTACATGCATAATTTTTCTTGTCTGTTAAGCCGTTTCTCAATACACAATTTGTCCCGCTTGACAGGTCAAAATAAGGTTGAAATTTGTACTTGTACATTCAAATAGATAACTATTCATTATTATTTAATACAAGATTTTAACCAAAATTGATTTATCCGTTAGTAATGGCTATATTTGGAACAAATTTTAGAATGATTAAACTCACATAAAGGAGGCCAAAAATATTTCTTATTTTAAATAAGAGAATGAAGCTCTTTCCATGCCAAACAAAATGAAACTATGGAGAATAACGGTGCAAAAAGTAAATGTCATAACTTACGTTATATTCTTTGGACTATCTATTTTCAAATTTATTGCAAAATAGCTTAGGGTATATTAGGATTGGGCTTAGGGTACACCCAGCGTCTAACAAAATTTAACAATAACCTAAAAGTCTCGAAACCGTTAATAATTACATCTTAAAATAGCATCTACTTCATTTGGAACGAGTTTGCAGTTCAAAATAAAATAATTTTCATAGTTGTCTTTAATTTCTTTAGAGCTAAGATAGAGTTGCATATTTCAGTTCTGCTGTGATGTAATTTGAATCATTCATACCTTGACATATTCTATGAATATTCTTAATGCCGACCTTCTTAACGTAAGTGTTGCATAAATCTTATATTCATAATAATAGTACAAAACATTTGCTTGATTAATCTCGCTGGATACAAAAAATAAATAATATTACAACTTTAAAAATTTAATGTGAATGTAGAAGGTTGTTTCCATTAGTACTATATTTAAGAGTCGGGTCTTTATGTAATAAAATGGCCGATTTAAGTTAGTTTCAACGCTAAAAACTTTACAAAACACGCGTTCTGTCTCTTTTGTACATTTATAAAACAGCTATTTCTTAACTTACATTAAATATTATCCATCAATTTAATATGCTAACAACAATATTAATGTAAAGGATAGTCAAAAATAGAATTCAAATCAATACCTAACAGTTTTTCTTTCTAAGTGTTAACTTAAAATTAAAGAGTCAAATTCTGTAAAAGATACATAAACTAACACATTAATGCTCTGAATAATTAATAATAATAATTTGAGTTTAAAAAATAAAAACTGTATGTAGTTTGTCCGAAGTAATATCTAGAACTGTAATTACCACCGAGGTGTCGGCGAGTTGTTAGTTCTGTGTAAGGGCGTACATGTGTCTCGCATATGTAGATGGAATGTCCCGTTTGCAGCTGGTATGAACTCAACCATAAGTACAATATAGCACATATACGCTATTGGTTCGCTGAAAATCTTATTGAAGTTGACAACAGTGACATACAAATATGTTACGTTAAGAACAGCTCACAATAATGTATTAGTTGGATAACTGTTTATAACAAGTCACCATTACATAAATGCTATGTTTAAGATATTGTATGGTCATTTCCCGATCAACTAAAGTACTGTCAATTGTAACGGAAGTTTTTCTGGTTTTAGTTTACTTATTTTTGAAAAATTACGGATTATAATTTATATCGTCACAAAACTCGAAAATTTTAAATATATCGTGTTCGATAATAGTTCCCTATGAGGGGCAAAATTACTTTCTGCCGCGCCACATCCAAATTTATCCATACGTTTTAAGTGCAGTAGGAACTCTTAACCTGCAGGACTTGTCCTTCCACACTGCCGCTCGGGGCATTGATCCACTTGTTTAAGTTATCCACACGTTTTAAGTGCAGTAGGAACTCTTAACCTGCAGGACTTGTCCTTCCACACTGCCGCTCGGGGCATTGATCCACTTGTTTAAGTTATCCACACCCGGCAATGAAGGCGCATATTTTCAGCACGTTGGGACTTTCAGGACACCGTGAGTGGTGTATTTTGAAAACCGTTACCTTTTCAGGTAAGATATATAAAAACGCATTTCCAAGTTGGGAAGAATCATAAGTTTATATATTTGTATGAAGTGTTAGATATGTAGGCGTAACTCGGGAGTACATTTTCTACTTACGTATAAAAGTTAGCTCAGTCAGTTATCCCACAGTAATATTTAAGCCAATTTATCATTTCTTTTTTCAACTTTCTCACTATCAAAACAAAGTAACACAATGAAATGAAACAATTCACAACTAAACTATATGTAATGTTCTAGGGCTCGACGTGTATGAAAATCTGTTATAATTTTTTTTTTTTTTTTGGCTTTTCGAAAAATTGCAACGGTAGCAAGAACTTCAAACTTCAGCAATATTTTTAAGTGCAAAATATTTTGTAGTGAATGACATGTAGGTGGAATGTTAATAAATTCATTTCATTACTATAATTGGATTTCACGATGGATAAAAAATTTAAAAAAAAAAGCGTAATTGTGACTTTGAAAATCCTTTGTAGGAAAAATTGCTGTTCTATTTGTATTGTAGGAAGAAACTTTACATCCAAGTAACGCCTACAAATATAAAATTACAGTTTTCTTCACTTTAGCAACCTAAAGTCGTAGTAAAGAATAGTAAGTAAAGCTTGGCACAATAATGCATGACACTTGTGTAGACTCCTACCTGTCTTACCTCGCAGACAGAGAAGTAGAGATACTACCATACACAACTACTCAACAGACAGGACACTGTCACACAATGTCCGCGCCAGTTCATGTTCTGCCTCTTTGAACGTGGTAGCTGTGGGTTTAGCACCAGAGCCATCTCCGGATATGAATCATGCCGCCTAGCTCATTGTTAACTGACCACTTGTGAAAACGTGGTTGTTTTTATCCTTTCAGGCACGCCGATGAAACATCTGGACAGCAAGTACGAGTCATTCGTACTGCTTCCTTACTTTTAGTCTTCGGGCACAGAAACACGTTTCTGGTATACGAATTACACACATGTGTTACGGTGTATGGTAGAAACACCGTATCGTAAAGTTCTTTACGAAGGAAGTAAACAATTAATTAAAGAATCAAGAGTTGAAATTCTCTTCAAATTACAAACTAAAACTAAATCACCTTAGTTGTGGTACTAACTGCATGTAAAAGAGTATTATCAGGCAAAAATTGCTGATTTTGCTAAGCATCTTTATTATCTTGCCTCTGCGTTAAATATTGTTTTTCTCTTCGCTACGTCTTTTGGAAAGGAGTAACTATTTTTGGGGGGTATTTTGCGAGGTGTAGTCTACTAGTACATTGTTGAATAATAAAGTTTATATTTTGTTTTCTGTATACTTGACTACTAATTGTTTACATTACGTTACTTCAAACAAATATTGTTTTTTATAACTGCACATCAGCGCTGCAGTAATTAAACCCTTTGGCCGAGGTAGTACGTGACTAGTGACGTAACGGAAGAGAAGGCGAGTGTTAAAAAATGTATTTTAACTATGTTTTAATACTCCCAAATCTTATTTATTAGTCGCTATATTTTGTATGCACATTTCATTCTTATTAATGCATTGATAACCCAGCAACAACAAACAAAATTTGAAGTTTGCTTATTTTCTCGTTGCCATGCTTGAAAATTATGTATTTGTTGTACCTGAATAAATGTAAAATAAGTTTCAAATGCTGTTAACACGCGTAACCAGTAAGTTAGGAGTAATGATAGTTTTGATGTAACATTTATTTGCTGCGATTCACTGAAATATTGTAAAAACATGCAACTTTGAATTTCGTGAGTTGTGACTGCGGTATTTCTTGGACATATCAGCATTTCAACTTTATTTAATTAATAATGATGTGCATTTAAGTATAACAAACACATATTATTTAATGTTATAAATTTATAACACGACTAGCCGGCCGGCTGTGGCGTTGCCAGCGTGAAATTATATAATGTAAACAGTAACTCTGGATAAAATATGTGATGAAGGCATTTAACAACTAGCGTACTCAATAACAGTGAACTATAATTGTCTTAGCTCAGTGTAAATAGCGCGCGCAATATGCTCGTATGATGTCATAGTAATTCCCATCGCAAAATCAGAAACGGGATACGAACCCGTAACACCACCCCTTCCACACCACAAACTTTATACAATACCTGAGTGAATTTCAAAGGCATGCCGTGATAATTCTTTCATACGTAGTGGCTACAATCCAAAAAGGTTTTATTTATGAGTAGGTTGGCATAAAGAAACGACTGATGAATTATTTCTCCGTGATCATTCTCTTTTTTCGGGAGACTGTAACATTTTACACCTTTTCATCAACTTAACTTTCGAATTTCATAAAAACCTGAATTCAGTTAGTAGATTTTTACATAAGCTTCATTCTTATCAAAAAATCATCTCGATGATAAGCGGTACAGATGATTATTTGAAATCACAATTTATTTTTTTAACAGCTTTCAATAACGATTTTCAAAAAATCCTGAAATTAATTTTTTTGATACTTACATAAGATTTATTTTAAAGCAAAAACTATTTCAATATTTCCATTGGTTTAGGAGATAAGTGGGGCTAAATAAAACACGTTTTATTTTTTTAAGAGCTTTTAAGGACGAAATTCGAAATATTGTAAAACTACTTTTTAGATATTTACTTAAGCATATTAATGCAAAAATAATCACCTCACTATCTGAAATGTTTAGGAGAAATCACGGGTTTATGAAAAACACATTTTACGGCTTTTCACCCCCTTAATTTTCGATTTTCACATAATCGAAAATTTTGCGAATATGCATTTCTTTGGCCAATATTACGAAGTAAAAAAATTATGATAGCATTACCGGTTAATGAGATATCAAGGATTCTTTGAAAACACATTTCACCCCCTTAGTTAACGAATTTCGAAAAATCCTTTCTCAGTGGATGCCTACGGGGCAAGTGGAAGCTTCCCTCAAAATTTCATGGTTCTAGGTCCAGTGGTTTGGGCTGTGGGTAGATGAGTGAGTGAGTGAGTGTGTCAGGACACTTCATTTTATATATTAAGATTATTGAGATGATTGAATAAAATAAGTAAATCACTTTACTCAGACGTTGGTAAAAAAAATTGTTAGAATTGCAAGCTTGGAACAGAAAACCATTAAACTATAGTCGGTTATTTGTTTTATTTTCTAATGTAAGTTTAAGATTTCCAATAAAATAAACTCAAAACGTTCCTAGACTGAGTGAGATAGAGATTTTAGTCAGAGCTTAACACAGAGTTCTTCAAAGCTAGTTACGAGTGAAATGAGAGTAAGTATGGAGCGGCGCCGGAATGGTCGGGTGGGGGGAAGCGGGAGATCCCCGAGAAAATCCGCCGACCAGCGGCATCGTCCGGCATGATTCCCACATGCAATAATCCGGGGACTGACTGGGAATCCAGCCCGGATCGCCTAAATGGGAGGCGAATTGTTTGACAATCCGGCCACTGCGGCCCGCCAACATTCCTAGAATTAACATAGACTGTCATTACAAAGGTTTATCCAGCTCGTAACTTAGCGTTATCACGAGATCTGCTCACACGCTAACATTGTTATCTGGCTATTTTTTCAGTATTTAAAAATCTAGGTCACGATCTCGTAAATAGTTTCTTTCTTTAGCGGCACGCTACTTCGGCGCAGAGAAGTGGTTGGGTGTTGCATGCCGGGGAGAGTTCGCCTGGACTGGTAGTTAACTGCACCACCGCCACGTCTCACGTGACTGCCTACACAGCCAGGGGCAAGCCACTGCAGGAAGGGTGTCAAGGTTATCGTCTGCGGCAGTTCGTGACGCATGTGACCGCCTCGTGACCTTTGACTCGCGAGCAGTCTGTGAGAAGTCAAGACGCGCTGAGAAGACGTATGAACATTTGTCTGAGGCAGTTGTTTGTGGAGGCTCTATTTACCAGCTGACTGGCATTTTTCAAACTACGTCTATTGTCTTTATTTGCATGTGTTGCTAAGTAAACTCTCAGTGTAATTTTTGTCAATCAAACGTGTTTATATTCTGTGTTATGCGCCATATGGCCATCACCACAATTAATAAGGTTAATTGCCACTATGTGTTACTCAATTGTCATAAGTTCCAGATGTAATAATATATGCCATGCGACCATTTTTTCTTCTTGACATCATGCAAAGAAGACGTTGAAACTACTTTGATCAAACATTTATTTGTGTGCAAGGTTTTATAGAGAAAACCAGAAATGTATATACTTTGTCTTCGTAGAAACTATCTAGCAGGTACACATGACAAACGTCTGGGCTTCTCGACACACCCACAATCAAGTTACCCCCTCCCCTAGCTGCTGGACGAGAGGGGAGGAAAGCCACTGTAGTCTTTTAGATGAAAATGTTAAATAGTTCATTAATTACTATGTAAGGAATTTAGCCATTAAGAAAACATTTAGGGTAATTGTCTGAGTGTAGCGTAAATAAGGGAAATTAAAAAATTGTGTAATAAATGCGGCAATATCAGGGAGTTGCTGTCTTCGAGGGGCAGGACCATTTGTCGGAATCTGGCTCCTGATTGGCCCAACTGAACCAAAGCGTACAGGACAAGTGGCGGGGATGTTGGCGCCAACCAGAAGCACAGCCAGAGTTTGTTGACGGGTTTTTGGACAGACATCGACGAGCTACCTAAGACGGCGCACGGGGGTCGGTTGAGGCGACAGGACGTCTTCTTGTAGCAGAGACATCGTCGAGCGACGTAGTACAGTAGACCGGGGTGTACCGCCGGGGTTATCTCTATTTCAAGCGTCGGGACGCGGACTGGTGTTATTCAAAAGTAATGGTAAACGTCGTAAGTAAGGTTGGTAGACCGCTGACGATGCCTTCGCCTATTTAACCTTGGACGTCATCCAGATATGAATATTTCTGAAACCAGTGGACATAAAATAATTCAGAAGAATATCGACAAAGCTAGTATAATAACAGCCTGCAAGGAGAGAACAGTAACGACGTGGCGTAGATTCATCTCCTACAGCAGTACAGACATGGGGCGGGGCGAAGAGTGTGACATGACATGACGTGCCCTTCATCTTGCAGCCCCTTCCCCCTCTCAACATAACGTTCCCAAGCCACACATGCTAACACCCGGCTGGTGAAAACAAACACATGTATACCAGGGTCGTGAGTGGTACATTCATTTACAAAACGCAATACTCAATACCATGTGTATGATTTGAACTTCAAGAAAACTGAAGTAGATGATTTAATATGCAGCTGTCCTGGTGCGATTGAAAATAAGTAGCCTGAGGTACGCGTGTTTTGTTATTCAAAATGTGGGGGTGATGGGATGTTTCTATGCCCTTGCAGGTTTTAGTTAAATTAAACTTTTATTCGTTTCAAAAATATAATAATTTTAACTGCAAAACCTCACTTTTAACAAAAAAAGTTTACGTTTAAAGTGCCGTCATAATATTTTATAATATACATAACAGCAGTTCTAAAATAAAATACTACTACATTTCAAATGTTTTCATGAGATATTCTAACATAACGGATAAACTTCAGAACCTATTTTTTGAATGGAAGTTGAGGAAATTTTAGCGCCCACTGCCTGCTGAAAAATTTCAAGGATTCTCCTGTGAATATTATGACACTCACGTTAGATATTCTTCCGTTTACTAGATTAGTGGAAGCAGAAATAACAATAGTCTGCAATCGATGAGGTTATGTCTTACAAGACTGCTAGTTGGTAAGACAGCCTGCTTTTTTGCGTGGAAATCCAAGTGGGTGTTAGATGTTATGTGCACCGGAGCGCATCGACATGCCACCTCCCGAGACTGTTCCAAACACATTGAACCAAATAAGTGCCAAATAAAATATTTAACAGTTTTCCTCATATCCTAACGCTTTAGAAAAGCCAACAACAATAACAATAAAACCATTTATTTCCAACAATATGGAAGCAGAAACTTAAAATGTACTTAATTTATTTTATAACAGTACAACGGTTGTCACTTTTAAGAGTATTATCCATCCCATCTCAATATTAGAATTTATTTTAAGAGTATCCTACATTATTGTTTTTTAAAGTTGGGAAAGTCCTTTAATATCACCATTTTGCATCGTAAAATCCCAATTTTTCCAGAAAAGGACCCACGGACCCGCCATTTTTTCTAGTGATATGTATAAAGCAATGTCTTAAGACATAGCTCCCTAAAATATGCAGAACTGGATCCATCCCTGTTTTGTGCACATTCGCAGCTTTCTGTATAGTTTTGGCACGTTCATTTTAGTGAAGATGTCTTCTCTTGACAGTAAATAAGCTAATGTGAAGGCCATTACTCTTAGAAGTGAACGGAAAGCACTTATACGTGAACCCTAATTATTATAATTGTACAATTACCTTATGTTCATTCGAGCTACATTGTTTTCAATTGCAACTAGTGAAAATGATTTTTCTTGAAATGAGAAGCCATAATGATTGGTTAAATGTGCTGGTAAATTTTTAACGTATTAACAACTGAAGTAGATTTTTTTTAAACATAGCATTTATTTACCCTACTCAGTATTTAAATATGCCATTAACTGAAACTATTAAGGGGGCTAAGTACCCGCCATCTAGGAATTATTTATTTTTCACTCTAAATACCATATAAGGATGATTAACTTATTTTCAGCCCAAGGCAGATATTATATTAAGTGTTATCAAACGGTTTCACCTACATTACATTTATTAATTTTTAACTAGCAGGCATCGAAAGGAAACATATCATATTATATTAAGTATGATTTTATAAATAGTATGTGCTAAAATTATCGAGCAACACTAACTGTAGGCATCGTACTAAGGTTGTCTCTGGCTAGTCAATACCTTAACATAACAGATATTAAATACGTATGGCAGATAAAATACTGAAAGTCATGTTGGTATAAAACCGCGGTTAGTGACTAAACTTTAATAAATTGGTGACTGTTTACAAAACTAGACAATTACTTAACTAATAATATCGATTTCGTTTCAAGGTTGCAAGACATAGTAACGCCTGTTTTGCACTAGAAGTTTAGCTATTAAAACATTTTTCTGATGTTTGTATTAGTTGCGTAGACCGGGTCCAAAATACTGCAATACCCCCGCTGTTTAAGTGGACGACCTTCTACTTTAGCAGTTTTCGCAATAAGTATTTCTTAAATCGTTTGAAAATTTTACGCTCATGTGCTTTGTGATTACTACGTACGTAGCTTAATGTTTTCTTCCAAAACAAAAGCTGCATAGTTTTGGCTCAAGAGAATGCTTCGTCAGTAATTGACCAAAATAATTAAATTTTACGCGTAGAAAAATTAGGTTACGCATTTAGAACTATTCGCAGCACGCGTGAGACTGTTCGACAATGTAGATGCTTCCGATTGTGTTTAAACCGAAGTTCTTTAAATAGAATAGACATGATACCGTGACCTTAATTAAGGGTTTTCAAATACCGTTTTGGATAACTATTCAGAAATGCATAGCACATTAATTGCTTGCATTGTTCTTCTTTAAGTTTGGACTCATAGATCATTCTCAAATAACAAACTATCCAACATCATTCACAGGAATTTATGTTACGACAAAACCTGCCTTGATCTCACGTTTATTTCGAACAATTGCAAATAACTAAAATATTTTTAACCAAATACTTTGAGAAAATTTGCGACAGTGTACAGTCCACGGTCGTAGAAGAACAGGTCTGGACACTCGCCTATCTAACAATGTATTTTGCTTGATCCCCTTGTTGTTTGGCTGTAGTTCGTCAAGTTACCGAGAATGTCGTACTTTTTGGCGTTGTTTTCCGGGCGGTCGGACACAAACTCCGTCCACTTTTGTCCATTGTTAAATTTATAAAGTAAATAAAGATTGCTGGAGCCTTTTCTTAAATTTGTGAACGAAGGAAATATTTCATAAATTGATAAAAATACGTTTTGATTAATTGTTTATCTTAGTTGGGAGGAAGTGGGCGTAGTTTGAGTTCGACCGCCCTAACTGCAGCGCCAATAAAACACAATATTCTCGGCAACTTAGTGAACTGCAGCCAAACAAGGGGGTCAAGTTTCCAGGCGAGTGTCCGGACCTGTTCTTCTACGGCCGTGGTACAGTCATATCATTCACAATGTTGCCAGAGCGTTTTTGAAAATATAATATACCGTTTGCGAGCAAAAAATTATTTTACTTCATTTTGCCTTATTTTCACAACAAAAAGTGTAGGTACTATTTCAGGGCCAAAATCTAAAAATCAGTAAGGTGTATTGTAACAGAAAAATTCATATACAAACGTTGATATATAAGTGATAAAACTGCCAGAGGAATTTTTGATATATGTGTTAACTTGCACTGTAAAAAATACTTTCGAAACCACTACTAAACTAGAGAGTGAGGCATTAATAAGGCAGCTTTCTAGATCAAAGCCAGTAATGACATAAAATAGAATTTTTTAACGCTTAAGTGAGGTGAATGGTGTCTATATTTACTGATGTAAGACTGAACTCAGTGAATAATTAGTTTTCAGCCAATTAAGATTACACAAATCAAACAGCAAATGCATGAAAACAAATGTGACCATAAAGTAACAGTTGTCACATTCTCTATACCCTTTCTAGCCCTAAATTTTCAAATAATTAACATATAATTTTACCTAAAGCAATATTTTAAATAAACATACCCGTTTAGGAGAACCGTGTTTGAGTTTTTGAAGCCTACAAACATTGTATTTTTAAAAACGAATTTAAATTATTAGATTATTACTATCGATGCGTTCTGAATTATAAGAACAACTTGACCTGGTAATTGAAAAGTTACATATTGTTCCTGAAATGAACTTTGTTATGCATGTTAATAATGTTCTTCTAGGAAGGAGGAATGATTGCTTCTGTTTTTGGCAGACAATCTTAAACAATACTAAAAACTTTTCCAAGATAACAATGAGAGTGTTGAAGGACATTATCCAAGGGTGATTCAAAGCTTTTAATGTCCTTATCCTTGTAGACTTCTGCATGAATGCATTCGAAAATTATTTAAGTAGGAGGATTCACTATGTTAATAATCGCGATCACCCAGGGCAACAAAACCAAATTGATACACTTCTGAAGTGTGTTCCAGACGCATGTGGATGTGCATCTAAAATAGTGAAAGTGAATGATATTAATACCACGTGTCGAGCTCATCCATTCAGCAAGTTCCCTGCGATGCAGATGTCTTAGTTGGACTGTGTACATGTTTCAGAGACGTTTCTACTAACATCAAGCCCTTGTTTACTGCACATATGGTGGTTTATTTTCGAATACTACCGCATGGACTTTGAAAGATCGCTATTTACTTGGTAAGTTTGCGTTTGGAGAAAACTGCCCAGAAAAAATTATTTTATGAAGATGAAAGGACATCCGTTCTCTCCTAATGCCGTTGAAAGAAGCAGAAATAAGAAGCCAATACACAAGGAACTATAATGCGATGAAGAACGATATTAGAAGAGTAATGCGTTGATTGGTCAGTGAAGTGGAAAACGAATAAGTGAAGAATATTTCAATAATTCAAACGCTAGCCTAGAAAAATTATAGTTACGTGGAACGTTTGAAACGTATAAATAATACTCTACTAAAAGTTAAAGCAAGTAATGTATACAATGTAGCTATAACTATTGGTAATTCTTCTCTCAGAAGCGAAATAAAGTATAAAAGTAATATGAAAGTCCAGTCAACTTCGATAGCAAGCAGAAACTGTCCTTCTCTCACGAGCAAACACCTGACATATGGTCGTCCCTATTCTGCGAGTACCTCTGTGACATGGATACACCTTCATAATCTCAGCAAAAACCTTACCAGTAACATTGCAAATGCTCGGAAGATGACTGTCGGTGACACTTTTGTCAGATCATTCCTTAAATGAAAATATCTTTAGCCAAGATACAAATTTGCCCATACTGCAGGCCTGTATTGTACTTAGTAACGTTCGTCTAACAAGCCATCAGATAATAGGAATGTTACGCCCGTCTAATTAATTAAATAACATGTGAATTTACATAGGTACTATAGAAAACTTACTTGGTTAGTGCAAGAGTTTAGAAATAGTCTCATTCCAAGTAATGTTTGTTATATAATTATTTTACTTATATTTTTTTGATTCGCAGGTGTACAACTATTTTTCCACAAAATGTTTTGTTGTTTTGATCCAAACAACTAGGCTTCTTGGTTGTTTACTTTTATAGAATTTTTAAGTAAAATATGTAAATGAAAAGTACGTTTAACATACTACGTTTAAAAAAAACGGTCAGTAAAATAATTTCTCACACGAATACACTTGTTAGACCTTAAACTAACAATTTGGGGCGCATGCGGTACATAATAGTAAGGAGTGTTGAGTGTAGTGGTAGTCCAGAAAAATCACACAATAGTCATATAATTTGCAGTGAAATAGAATTGTTAGACATAGGTGAACTATTCATTCATTCTTCGCCTATTGCATACGCCGCCCTTGTTTTAGTTTAAGTCTTACAAGTCTTTTTCCAGGAGAAATAAATTTACACTTTCTATTCGGTTCTTAAAATAGGGTAGTCCCTAAGTTAAAAATAATTTTTGAGGTATTGTTTTCTGCATTTTAATCTTGTGAGTGTAAAGTTTTGCAATTACAATTTATAAAACGAGACATTTCAAAATTTTCTACATTTTTAATTCTAAAAATTATAATTATTTCAGATTTTATTCCTCTTATATTAAAATTGTATTATTCAGTTCTGATAAATGTTTAAATTTTCAATTCTCTTAGCAATTGGGAAGTTAGTTTAATATCGATAGAAAATTTATACTGAACAAACATACGTACAAAAAGATGCAATGCATTATAGCTCTGAGCTATGTTAAAGTTCTGCTGATTAGCTCATTGATACTCTCACAAGCTCATTGTTACCCTATTTCACTGTTACCCTAGCTTCTTGTTACCCTATCTCACTGTTACCCTAGCTGATTGTTACTCTAGCTCATTGGTACCCTAGGTTATTATTACCCTAGCTCACTGTTACCCTAGATTCTTGTTACCCTAGCTCACTGTTACACAAGCTCATCGTTACCCTATCTCACTGTTACCCTAGCTGATTGTTACACTCGATAATTGTTACCCTAGCTAACTGTTACCCTATCTAATTGTTAGCCTAGTTCACTGTTACCCAAGCTCATTTTATTCTATCTCACTGTTACACTAGTTTATCGTATTCCTAGGTCATTGTTACCCTAGCTCACTGTTACCCAAACTCATTTTACCCTATCTCACTGTTACACTAGTTCATTGTATTCCTAGGTCATTGTTACCATATCTCACTGTTACCTTAGCTAATTTCTGCCTTACCTCATTGATACACTAGCTTACTGATACCCCAGTTTACTGTTACCCTAGCTAATTGTTTACCAAGCTCATTGTTAACGTAGCTCATTGTTACCCTACGTTATTACTGCTAGCTCATTTTTACCCTAGCGTCTTGTTACCCTAGCTCATTGCTACCCTAGCTCACTGTTACCCTAGGTCATTGTTACCCTAGCTCATTGTTACCCTAGCTCATTGTTACCCTAGCTCATTGCTACCCTAGCTCCCATTGTCACCCTAGTTCACTGTTACCCCAGTTAATTTTACCTTATCTCACTGTTACCCTATATTATTGTTACCATAGCTTATTGTTACCATAGCTCATTTTTACCTTAGCTCATTTTTACCCTAGCTCGTTGTTTCTCTAGCTCATTGTTGCCCTAACTCATTGTTTCGCTACCTCATTGTTACCTTAGCTCATTGTTACCTTAGCTCATTGTTACCCTAGCACATTGTTACCCTAGCTCATTGTTAACCTAGCTTATTGTTAACCTAGCTCATTGTTAACCTAGCTCATTGTTAACCTAGCTCATTTTTAACCCAGCTCATTGTTATGCTAGATCATTGTTACCTTAGCTCACTGTTACCCTAGCTCATTGTTACCGCAGTTCAGTTACCCTAGCTCATTAATACACTAGCATTTTTATCCTAGCTCATTCTTACCCTAGCTCACTGTTACTTTCACTCATTGTTACCCTAGCTCAATTTACCCTAGCTAACTGAGACCATGGCTTACCTCTACCCTAGCTCATTGCTACCCCGACTCATTGTTGCCCTAAGTCGTTCTGCTAGCTCATTGTTACCCTAGCTCATTGTTACCCTAGCTCATGGTTACCCTAAGTCGTTGTTCCGCTAGCTCATTGTTACTCTAGTTCACAGCCCCCTTTTACACTAATTTATTGTAACTCTAGCTCAATGTTGACATATTTCATTGTTTCCCTTGCTAATTGTTACCCTACCTCATTGTCACCCTAGGTCACTGTTACCATGGGTAATTTTACCCTGGCTCACTAATACCCTAAATCATTGTTACCCTAGCTCAATACTACCCTAGCTTAATGTTAACCTAACTCATTGTAAAATAGCTCATTGTTTCCGAACAGAAAATAAACGAAAAAAAAGCTATTTAATAAAAACGCGCTAAAATGTACTATTATACGTAGTAAAACCAACGCTTCTATGGCGTGTAATAGTTAACGCAACTGTACTTTAAGCATTCGCAAACTTTAGTTCCGTGTGTGAAAGGGAAAGTCGCTATATGCGACAAGCCTCACGGTTTTTATCAGCCCTGACGCGAACTTATGTCCCGCGTCAAAAACGGCTGACTTGCGATAGCGAGCACTCGGTAAAACTTGGCCGCTTCCGGCATACGACGCGCGCTACGCCCCGTTCCGTAGCGTAAAAATTTAAGTAAAGGAAATACGCGACGATAAACAGAACCAACCGTCCTTTTATTTCTCCATATAACGCCAGAACAGTAATTATTAAACATTTCAAATTGCCGAGACGGTGCAACTGTACACTGCACGATGAGCAGTAAACAGTATACAATAAACTCTGTTGTGGTGCAAAAATACGTGTAATAATACAAAGAGATGATTTTGTATCGCGAAAATCTTTTGCTTCAACACACCCTTGAAAACATTGTAGTTTATCGCAACATGTATAAAAGGTTGATACGTGTCTGACATTTTGTAGTAGTGTGCGGTCCAACAACACGTGTCTGATATCACCATAGCGGGATTCTTAGGCTGGTATTTACAGTCACAGGCCTGTTTGGAAAATAAGTGGTACTTCGTCAAGCAATGCTTATTCTCCATGAAATACTTACATCAGTAATATATATATATATATATATATATATATATATATATATATATATATATATATATATATATATATATATATATATACACTGACTGACTGACTGACTAACATATCAAAATGCAGCCTAAACCACTGAACCTAGAATCGTGAAATTTTTTGTGTGGATTCCCCTCAGGTCGTAGGCGAGCACTAAGAAAGGATTTTTTGAAATCCGACTTCTAAGGGGGTGAAAAGGGGTGAAATGTGTCCGAATAAATGTCTATAGCGCTCGTACCCGACGGCCTATCATTGTAACATTTACCTTGGTAGGACGCTCATAAAAATGCATATTGGCCAATTTAAGGATTTTTCGAATATGACATTTAAGGAGATGAAAAGACCTTAAATGCATTTCTGATTAACTATCGATATCTATAGAATCCTTCGGGATAATGTTGCTTACGTAAATACAAAAAAAAAGTAGTTTTAGGTTTTTGTTTTTAATTCGACCTCCAAGCAGTAAAAAGGGGCAAAATGTGATTTTTATGAATCGTCTATATCTTTGAAACACAATTGGCTATCACCGTGCTTTTTACTTTAATTGATGCGTATACAAATGTCTATGACAGGACTCCGAGACGTTTCGAAATTCTTAAATTAAGGGGGTAAAAATACGTGAAATATGTTTTCGATTATCCCTCCGTATCTATAAAATCAATCGAGATATCGAAGTGCTCTTTGCTTTAAATTGAAACTTTTGTAAATATCCCAAGTACCATTAAAATATGTCTTTCGAATTCAGCCCTAAACCGGTTAAAAAGCGTTAAAAGGGGTTTTCGATTCTCAATCGATATATGTCGATCCCATTGGTTTTTATATACCGACGTGATTTTTATTTAAGATTGATGCCGACTCAAATACCTGAAATGTAATTTCACAAATTTTCGAAATCGCCACCTAAGGAAGTGAAAAAGGATGAAAAGTGGTGAAAAGTGTTTTCAATTAATCGTCGATATATCTTGAACCCAGCGAGCGAATGTTGGGTTTTTCACGTCTGCGAGACATCAATAAAATATTCTAAAACGTGATTGAAGAGTTTTTAGAAATTTACTCTCTTAGGTGGTGAAAATACCTTGAATGTGTTTCAGATAAATCCTCGAATCGAACCCGTCGAAATGTACAATTAATTATTGCTTCAGGATGATGATTACATAAATGATCGCAAAACGAACGGTTTTCAGATTTTTCGAAATTCAATTTATCAGTACTGTGCACAGGTGATATGTGTTGTTTTTTAGTGAATTATCTATTTTGATTCGATGAACGGGTTAGCGATGTGATCTACACTTCAATTGGATACTTATACAAATGTCTAAGATATGAATTTAAAATATTTCGAAATTCGATACCCATAAGGGTGAAAAAACACAACAGTTGTATTCCATCAACCTACGATATCTATGTAACCAGTAGCGATATTTAGGTGCTGTCCGCGTCAGAGTGATGCTTACGTAAGTATTTAAAAGAAATGTATAGGTATGCAATTTTTTTTTACTTTATAAGGTAACGTGATTATTAAGAATAAAACTATGCTGGTCAATATTCAAGGCAGACGTTTCGAAAAGCAGAAACGAGCAGCGAGAAATAACCTACGCAGGAGTTTCACTCTACTGTAGCCTATCGAGACGTGGCGTTGTACAACCTCTATGATCTCAGGAACTTTTTTAATAAAATGTAATTTTTCATGAATTATTTCGACGTTACGTGACGCAGTTGTTTGTTACTCAGGTCTAAATTCCGGCAGGTTCTGGGCTCGAATTACGTTAAAAGTTGAGTGCGAACGTTCAATTTTGACACACAACAACTGCAAGGCAGATCGTTTTAATGCAATTTACATGCAGTCGTTTAGAAGTGGTAAAACTGCAGTTCGCTTTACAATTAGATTCCTCTACATCTGCTGACATATCGTCGGTATACTGTTAAAAGTGATTAAGTCATAAATGTTTTTTGTTTAAAATCACTATTAAATTGTAGATATTAACATAAATGTGGTAAGTTACTTTACTGTGTCACAACAGTACGAAACGACGAATAGACTTTAAACTTGGGCAATTGTTCGTGAACAACATATACATATTCCTAGCATTTTTATAATTTTATCTCATTTTGACTTTGTCACTTTTGGCAGTAAACCGACGATATATCGTCTCACTAATCTCAAGTTCGGGGCACCAAATACGTTTCCGCGAAACCTTTACCCACTGAAACTTTGTAATGTCAATAAAGTTAAAGTGAATATTTTGAAAATATATAATTGAGGGCACCGTCACCAATGGTTGTGCACAGGGTAAACAGATGTTTCTCATTTGATTCACCTCTTACCTTAGGTGTCTGTAACTACCCCAGAACGTCAAATAGGCAGGGCTATAAATAAGGCCCAGGCGAAGTCGCTGTTAGTGGCAGGGACAAACTTAAGACTGCTTTTCGCATGGACAGCTATAGCTACTTATCCTTCTGCAGAATCAGTTCAACTAGCCGCTTGGACATTCTAACACTTGATGACTGAAGTACCAATCTTGTGTACAAAGAGGTTTTTTAATTAAAGTAAATATTATCAGTTATGAACAATACTCGCGAGCAAAGCCGCGGAGGACAGCTAGTGATAACATAAACGCCTATTTCACGAAGTAAAACTTAAACAACCATTACTCATACAGGCCATGTTGTACTTGATGAACTAACCAAATATGTATCGCTGCAATGTGGTACCAACATGACACAACTGAACTTGTATTTTAATTACAACTGTCATCTAGCGTAATTAAATATTTGATTACATTTGATTGTCAGTTCCACTTTAAGCATTTTCTTTTACTTTAACATGTGTTCAAAATCAAATAGCTATACTGATGTCAAAAACGTGTTAGTTAATGTGTTAACATATTTTTTTTTATCTTTGAAGTTTGCAAATTGTGAAATAAAACATTACATCCAGGACTCGACTTGCTGAAAAATACGTTTTGTATGAGCACGCGCTGCATACTTGATGATTAGAATATTTTACTTAATTGTGTTTCAGTTGATATTCAGCGTACGAATATAAATTATGATGAAATTAACGTTCATATATCACTTATTGTTGCCGAGCCTGTTTTGCTTACCAACAGACAACATAACCTCATATCACAAAGCTGACTTTGAGCACATGTAATTTTTGTGAATGAAGTGGTAAAGCGTACTAAAGTTATAATGTGATGATATGAACAGCATGCTGTCAGAGTCAATACTGGGAAGCTTCCACTATATTTTTGCTATGTACACGTTGCGCTTGGCGGAAATGTTTTTTGGTTATAGGTAATGTCCGTTCGTTTCCTTCAATGCAGTTAATATAATGCTGGTTCTTACAAGTTGGTCCTAACATTGCGTCTGTTACTGACTTAAAATTAAATGCTATTATATCATACATCCTGAACATGTTCTTGACTGAATCTCATGCTGCGTTTGAAAGAAACTTTATGAACGGCCTGCCGGACGTGTTATGCCTACCAACTGATGCCATAACCTATCAAAGAACTGACTTGGAGCATATTTGCGAATTTCGAGTGTGATGAGATAAAGATAACGATCTTGTGTACTAAAATTGAATGTTGTGATCACATAATTATCTTTCTGTCAGCTTCAAACCTGGCATGCTTCCACTTGAACCTTTATTTAGGTTATAGGCGACGCTAAATTTCGTTCACTTCAATTAAAATATTATGATTCTTGTATTTATAAGTAGGTCCTAAGAGAAACGGCTGTTATTGTGTAAAAAATTTAGTGGTTGTAACGTTCGTAGACCTAGATAGGCCTAGACCTTCGATTTAATAGTTTTTCAATCTGCAACTTTTCCATTATAACATGTAGGTAAACGTAACTAAATGTTGAGTTCATATTCAAACGGAATTTACAAATAAAACATCATTCCCAGGGATGTGATTGCCATAAAAAGTTCTTTAAGGAACCAAAACGCGAAAAAGTGTTTGAAAAATGGTTAAGAAATGAGGTTATGATTTTGTAACTGTGTCTCTTAACTTTCCACCCCCCCCCCCCTTCCCACCCGCTTTGTTTCTTGTGCGTTATATACCATTTAAATTTTTTTAATTGCATGTTTTCGTTACATATGTGGAATGAAATATCAATGTGAAGGAGGGAATCCCTTACATAACCTATTCCTTACATACAAATCTTGTACTTAGTCGCCGAGGGAGTAGAAGTGATGAAGTTCTACTTATATACATATATAAGCAATGCTTATATCTAGCAAAAATCTGTGCTTCAGCAACAATATAAGTAGTGCTTGATTCATGTACTGCTTATTTGCTGACTATGGTTACCGCCCTTATTGTCTCAGTCAAATAGGGTAACAGCTCTATGAACATGTGAAAGCCAGTCATCTAATGGCAGGCTGAAAGTACGTTGAAATCCAGCAAACAGTCAAGTTTTCCAGCGATAAACCAACATCTCTAAATATTACATCAAACTTTGAATTATCGCACGAACATCTGTCTCATTTTATTCCATTACTAACTGTCGTTCGCGGCTACGAACACGTAACCCCACACCTCCCACACCTGAGTGAAAGCTTAAAGGCAGGCCGTGATAATTCTTTCGTATGTACAGGCTACAGTCCAAATAGGTTTTATTTATGAGTAGGTTGACAAAAAAAAAACAACTATTGAATTATTTCTCCATTGTAATTCTCTTTTTTCGAAGACTGCAACATTTACTGCTTCTCATATCCTTAATTTTCGAATTTTATAAATATCCTGAAATTGATTTGTAGATATTTGCATAAGCTTCATCTTTATCAAAAAATCATCTCGATATCTCAATGGGTATAAGCGGTACAGATGATTATGTGAAAACACATTAAATTTTTTAAACAGCTTTCAAGGACGAATTTCGTAACGTAAGCTTCATTTTAAAGCAAAAACTGTTTTAATATTTCCACTGGTTTAGGAGATAAGTGGGATTAATTAAAAACACATATTTTTTAAATAGCTTTCAATGACAAATTTCGAAAAATTGTAAAATTACTTTTTAGATATTTACTTAAGCATAATTTTAAAGAAAAAGTCACCTAATTATCTTAAGTTTTTAGGAAAAATTACTGATTAATGAAAAACACATTTCACGGCTTTTCAACCCTTAATTTTCGATTTCGCAGAACCGAAAAATTCTCAAATATTCATTTCTTGGGCAATTTTTTGAAGTTAAAAAAAAATTATAGCTTTCCCGGTTAATTAGATATCAGGGATTCTTTGAAAACACAATTCACCCCTTTTCACCCCCTTAATTATAGAATTTCGAAAAATCCCTTCTTAGTGGATGCCTACGGGGTAAGTGGAAGCTTCCCTCAAAATTTCATGGTTCTAGGTCCAGCGGTTTGGGCTGTGTGTAGATGAGAAAATGAGTGAGTGAGTGAGTGTGTCAGGACACTTCATTTTATATATTAAGATTTTCTACCGTAAAACTGATAGGTGGACTCAATTTGACTGATTGTTTGAATTCTACAATCGTGATGGTCTGAAGTGTGAATTGATGCGTTTCACAGAGCGAGCCACGGGCATGAATACGTTTATTTATGTAATTCGTATGAATAAAGTGCACTAATTAATACATTACTAAAATCCTGCAGGCCGCAACAAGCAATAGAAGTAGTCATTTTTCATCAGTAGACGTGTGTTTCAGGAAAGACCGTAGAGATGAGTTTTACAGTTTACAACTTTTGTTTGCCAATTCCATGTTCTTTGTTTTCGTTCAAGTACGTTAACTGATATGTCTTAAACCCAAGACATAGTGCACTTGAAACAAGTGAAGCATCAACGTTTCCTGGCACGCGTGAGAAATGTTTGTTGTCCTAGTTACGTGTATACTGTATAATGAGATCAGTAATATTCACGGATTGCGGGTGCTTATTCGCTAATTTAATTTGCTGAAACTACGTCATCGGGAATCAGGAGAAATATTTACTACGAACTTTACTTACAAGCGATACATTAAAGTGTAACTTTTCAAAACAAGCAGTTTACTATAAATTATTAAATACACACAAAAATTATGTGAATTTGCTGCACTTAGTAAAAATACATTTGTTTCAAGTTAAACTGTATTTTACAAAAAAAAAAAATACGTCTTGGCTACTGGAAATTTTTCGGTAAAAGAGGTGGAATAAACTAACATAGTCCATTGTTTTGACACTGTTGGTCTAACATCCAAGAAAACATTTGCTCATGAGATCACCTTACTTTATGTGCGTCTGTATGTGTGAGTCCCCTAAAATCTTTTTAAATCACTAACCGAAATTCATCAAACACATACAGCTAAATACTCAGTAAGTTGACTAGACTTTTCTGTTTATAGTTTATCTTATGCTCACGTTGTCAGAACGGTGGCCATGTTTTTACTTTCAGCGAATTATGTCATACCCAAGAAAAAAATTTTTTCCATCAGATTTGGTACACATATGCCTATTAGTAAGCTGCCTCGATTTTCATGGCTTTTGTGCATTTCATGTTCATGAATTCAAATTGGTGGCAATTGAACATTTTTCCGAACACATGAATAATCAGTATAATCATATTTCATGATTTAATCAAAACTGGTACACATATAGCACCGGTATTTACTAGGTTACCCTTACTAATTACGTTTTGTAAACATAGTGTTTGTATTTCAATTACAGGGTGTATGAACACATTTTGATACACAAAATATCTAAGGAGCCTGTTTTTAAGAACTAGTTATAATACTCGTTACACGTACAGTACTTAGCGTGGAACCTTGACTTTATATCACTGTTGATGTAGTGTTTGTCTTTTCTAAACGGTGGTCATTTGAACGTAATATGATTACACGAGATATCTAACAAACCAATTTTCAGAATTTCGTATAGTTCCGTACTTTTATAGCCTAAAGTAATTTAACTTGACCTTTACCTATTAAATTTATTCCGTGTTCGTATTATCGGAATAGTGACAGTTCAAATATTTTCCCATCACAAGAGATAACAGAATAATAATATTTCAGAATTTCATCAAACTCTGTACACCACAGTTCTCATAGTGACATTACTTTTATGCATTTTGTTCCTGCTATGTTAATAGTTACTCAGTGACTAAATTTTTTACAATTTCCGCACATGAAATTTTAAATTAACCATTTATCATAATTTCGTCTAACTCGGAACGCACGTAGTACATAATATAGCGATTTTAGTTCGATGTGTCTTAATTATACTAGATTCGGTTTTTAAAAAACTGTTTCCTTAGAATATGTATGGTTAGATAAAATAGCTGAGGTCCACTTTACAAAGTTTCTTGAGCCTTGGTATATATTTAGTTCTAAGTAAGTAACGTAAATTTAAAATTGTTTGTTAATGTTGTGTTAAGTTAACCGTTATTAAAGTATGTCAAAAACTACAGGACATGTTTAAAGGAAATTAATTATTTATAAACATTATCTTTTTACTTACTTTATTTTAATTGATCATTGCTGTTGGCTCACCAGCAAGAGAATGAAGTAAAATGATCATACTTATTACTTCTAGATGCGCCTACACAAATTTAATTTCTACTATTACTTGAATCCCAGTTTAACAATGTAGGCTTGTCAGTTATGCTGAAAATTTCTTGTTGCAATTCGTGTACGTGAAACATGTATCTTTGCCCGAGGCCGAAATGCATGGACGCGAGAAGGGCGACAGTGTCTTGCTTATCAGATGTCTTATCGTCCTTATGCACAAGGCACTGAAATGTTCGCAGACGTTTCGCCATACAGCTTTTCCGATTAAACTTCAAGCAGTGACTTTATTACTATACGGGTTGCGGCTTTATCGAATTCCGATAAACGAATTTTGTATTTTAGGTTGAATATAGTCATCCATTATGTATAGAGATACAGAGATACGATACTTAAGAGGAGTCCTTCGCAGTGTCAAATTTCCACCTTCGACGCGTGGGAACAGCGTAGCGATAAGAGCCAGTGTCCCACGCTAGACGAGAAGCATATCGCCTCTATTCGCAGCGCGTCAAACTGGCGTGCAAGGTTTTACTTGTAGTGTTTTTACTATAGGACTTTAAGCGATGACCCCAATGTTTTATTTTTGAATAGTTTGAAGCAAAGACCAACGCATGCTTCTCGTTTTGCACTTGACGAATTCAGATAATATTTTCGGAGTTACAGCAGTCTAAAAAAACCGTTTTTAGCCATTTTGAGAGGCCCGAATATCATGTTTCTAGCAAGCGTGCTGCATTTTTGAAAAAATAGAAGCATGGTTTCTAGTGTGTGTATTTTTCGTAGGTAAACATAATGGGCCTTATTCATAGTCGTGAGATAGTTCCGAGATGATCCTGAGATCATCTTGTGCCAGTTAGTCCAGGGTTGGTCCTGACTTAGTCCGGACCAAGTGTTACTTTATTCATAAACGCCAACTAACGCCGGACTAGAGATAGTCGCGGGATCAGCCTTGTACACTGTTGCCACATGCTTCGCGCATGCGCACAGCACATTTTAACACACAGGCAAGCATTCCCGAGTGAATATAATTTGAATTACGATTACGTTCACCCCGAAATATTGTTTCAGTTATGTCATATAGCGAATATATTGTGCGATGTTAGTACATTTTGTATCAATAAGCCACTTTATTAAGATATGCTGAAAATAAAAAAAAATAAGTCAATTATTTTACAGATAGTACTATTAATGTGGCTGTTGTAGGGCAGTGTTAACGCTTTTGCTTTCTAACTTAAGAGTAGTGAGATCGAGGTTTTCGTGAAACACTTTTTTTTTTAATTTCTTAAACTACTAAATTAATAGTCACAGGATACCGAAAATATATTTATTTAATCGATATTACGTCCAAACTGACAGTAAAATCATGAACATAAATGTATGTGTGATAAAAAAAATCGCCTTTTAAAACAACAATTTAAACTACTGTTGATGAAACATGAGAAAGAATTGGGAAAATATTCCGTGACACATATTGTAAAAGCATTGAAGAATTCAAAACGAATATATCAGGTTAATGTAGGTACACTACCTATACATAAACACGTATATTTCACTACTCGAAATTTTATTAAGAACGATATGTGCTGTTCCATTATGTAACGACCTAACAAGAAAATTTAACAGTAAAATTCCGCATAAAAACGTGGGAAATATGTATAAGAATATTTTGTGCAAATAGAGGTTTCTATACCAAAATATTACAGGATTTACTGTCGTGATGTAGAACGCTTTTATCGTTACAGAATGTACATTGTAAATGCACTTATAAAATAAGAAAACTGCATTATTTTCTTTATGTACAATTAAAAACTAACAAATTTAAAGAACAAAAAATTTTTTGCGCCAGGCGAGATTGAACTCACAACCTTCCGATTACTGTGCCAGTACCCTACCTCAGAGCTACCAAGACACTTACTGATATAAATGGATTATTAATGTATACTAATTCAAGTTTATAGTAAATATAACGTATTTTACGCGAATCGTATATTTACGGTTTCATATTGCTAATAGCAATAATTCCCATCTTATTAGCCTAGATAAAATATTATTGCTGTACGTAAATGTCTTATACGGTACAATAAACACGCATTACGAGAATTTTTGCTCACAAAGTTTGAATTTGACAGTTTTAAATTAAGTAACTAACGCTTATTACTAAATAAATTATCAGTGTAGACGCATAATAAGTTTTAAGTGTAAAATATCCATTATGTTCCATAAGCTGCGTATATAAAACAGACGTCGTCTTATATTGTAATGGTCCGCCATGTTAATTTTCGACTTAGCCCATCGTTAAACCTACCCTTGGCCCGGACTAAAATTTAGACCGGACTAACGCACGATGATCCTCGGACTAGCGTTAGTCCGCGTCTACGAATAAGACAAAAATAGTCCTACGATAATCCCGCACTAGTCCGGGTCAAAAACGACTATGAATAAGCCCCAATAAGAATAAGTTAAGCTGTTTGGCGTAAAACTGTATACGCGTGACACGCCGCAACGCCGTCCATGCGCCAGTCGAGGACTTCTCTTAAGGGTTACGTGAAGTACTTATAACATGCGTACTGTTTGAAAGTAGACCCAACAATACGTCATCCTAATATGTACGATTTGTTTCCGTAAACAAATTTGCTGTTAAAGCTAAGTTACTGTGAAATATTTTCTCATATTCTAAGCAGATATATTAACAATAAGTTACTAGTGTGACAGATAAGCCTACTTTCCTCAAAGTGGGTTCAATTTAACCATGAAAGATAAAATCCTTTATGTTATCTTGGAAAAGAAATTAAAAATAATTATTTGAAGGTATGATACACGAAATATACTAAAGATAAGTCAGATTTCTAAAGTAATATGCGAGTACCCTTTTTTAATAAAGTTGGGGAATAAAATTTCTGAGATGTCTTTGTATCATAATGAAAAACAAGATAAACGCCGTATTCAAAATATTACAAAAGGATGAACGAGATACGCAAAAGTCAAGTCAGCTTTGTATGTAGTTTGCGTACGAAGTTTGATATAATTTCTGAAAATATTTCATCAGGTTAGTTATATTATGCCAAAATTATAAAAATATTTGCCATTACTAAATTATAAACTCTTGATGAACGAAATACACAAAAGTGGGATCAACATTGTATGATTATTTTGTGTAACATGTTAGACAAAATTCATTAACTATTTCTTAAGATATATATTACTCTACTTAAATATGAAAGTGGCCGTTATTTTAATATAAATATAGTGCCGGATTAACGAAGTACACAAAAGTCAAGTCAGTTTTGTATACAATATGTGTGTATCGATTTGAAAAAATTCAGAAAAATATTTCCAAAGATATGTGTGACTATGCTGCAATATACATGCACCAGGTTAATATAATTTGTGATAAAGTATATCCTAAGATATGTATTATTATGCTAAACATATAAAAATTGCCGCCATTTGAAAATATGAACAGAAAATGTGCGAAATTCACAAAAGTCATGTCAGCTTTGTGTGTAGTATATGTGTACCAAATTGGATGAAGTCCCTTGGATATCAGCAAGATCGAAAAATTATTTAATGACCACAATTTTGAAAATATAAATAGGGTAAACGAAACATATAAAAGCCAAGTCAGATTACAAAGGTCTATATGTGTACTGAGTTTGATGAAATTCTGTCCACAAGTTCAAAAGTTTTTAGGGGGACTCACACACACAGCACGTACACACACACACAGACAGAAAGGTGATCTCATAAACCTACTTTTTCCTTCGGAATATAGGCCTAGAATTGTATTTATTGTAGTTCATACGCTCGAAACTATTACAACCATGTTAAGTTAAAATCAAATGAACAGCAATAACATTCAAAATTTATACCGTATGTTAAAAGCAATTTTGGTAATGATGTACGGCAGATTGAAGACAAAAAATTTGTAATTTTCAACAGTAATAATGAATATACATTTTACTAATAAATTTCTCAACTATGTTAACAAGTAGTAAATACATTTTCTAAAGTTAATATTAAAGTAATATTACCAGTTTTATGTAAGGTGTAATACAAGAACATGTATTTTATAGACTTGAATTGTGTAATACATCATTTATTTCATTGACTTGAATTTTAACCCGAATAAAACTGGTAGCACTGACTGAACTATCAGTACACATGTACATTAATGTATTATAATAGTAGTAATTGTAAAACTTCACATCATCATACAATAGCAAATATTATATAAAGTTCACCGCTATATGGAGATGCTTCATTGGGAGTGAATGTTGTCATGTTGCAGAAAAACTCCACGGTTAAATAAAAAAAAGCCACACATTAGCTGTCGAGAAACATATAACTTACGTACAATTATTGAAAGGAATATAGACGTATGAAAATATCATTAGCGGCACGAATTAATTCCGGGACTGAATTATATGTACAAAGGTACTACGGATTTTATATTTTCTTTTCGTTATACTGTGAGATTTTTGTGCATGTCGGTAACATTTGCAAGTTAAATTTTATTTTTATACTTTCTGCACTGTTAATAATTCGAAATTTCTAGAACGATGTATATAGCCAATAGGCGACAAACAACTAAATGGTCATAAAGACCACAACATATAATAATTAAACTGAAGCTGGTACAAGGCACATAACTTTAGGAGACAGAAAATAGCTACAAGACTGTAATTACAAGTAGACGGTGTATAATTAAAACAAAAGCTAGGCTGTGGCACATATCAGGTAAAGTAAATACGCAGTAATAAAACAACTCGGTACTATGTTCAAGACGATAACTATTATTTCTGGATGCTCCTAAGTTATATATAAAAGTGTCATTTTCTAAGGTAATATATATGTAAATTTACATGATTAATATTATGTGAAAAAATAATTCAGTTATTAATGCCAATTTCTCATTATTAAAATTGTTTTGTAAATAATGATCAATATAAGAATTAAATTGACATTTTATATCTACACACGTAAGCAACATATCTATGGAACAATGATAGATGAAATGCAGATTTAAAAACTGAGCCACGTTCGTCTAACAAGATTTTTATTACCAGTAACATTTTAATTTAGCTCCTTAACAAATAAAACTATCACTAAATTATTTGAACAAATAATTCGACTTTTTATGTGAAGCTTTCTAAATACTTGACAATAAATTTCTTATATTTTGACGAAGCTAACAGTTATGAGTAAAAGCAAGGCATCAGTTGAAGTGAGGAAGCGGCAATGTATTCGCACAATTGACATCTATGTTACACAGGACTGTGCAGAATGTGATGTGACTCTACAGAGTTTCTAACGTCTAGTATTACAGGCGCACCAACAACTGTTATCTCTCGTCGCGACACAGTGACTGTAACAATTTCGTCACACGTGGAACTGTGAAGTTAATGACTAAAAAACTAATCAGAAGGATATCAGACATTAATTGTAAGATTTTATGCTTCTATAGAATAACGCTAATTGCTAGTTACGTATAAAATATTTTTCTCCGCTAAAACTCCGTTGTAAAATTAATTTTACTTCTACATTCTGTGTTTATGAATAGTGGATTCATATTATCAATATCCTTTTCGTAAGACTGTTCCAAATCTGAGAATCTTACATGTTTTACCGATAACTTAAACTTGAGGCATAGTATATTGATGTGTAACACCATCCAATTATGAGCACAAAAACGATTACATAAAAAAAGGACTTGGATGAAATTTAAACCACTGAAAGTAAAAATAAATTAGACGTTGTTTAATCTTAACGCGTACTAAACGACAGCAAAGTTAACCAAACTACGTAGCTGTACCTACATCATTACCTTACACTTTATTAAAAAATATGGTCATTGTCGCGATGCTGAATTCAGGGTTTTAATTTTTTTTTCATACATACTCAAAATATAATTTGGCTTTTAGTTGTAAAGAGTATTCGGTTTTCGGGAAGTAACTTCTTTCCAATTAGGAATGTGGAGTTCTAGGGTTTTTCGTCTACGATTTTTCAGTCTAAAGTTTCTCAGTCCATTGTTCCTGGAAGCCAGCAGAGGTTGTTGTCCCTGCAGTGCTTGTAGATTCCTGTGTGGGTAGGGTCCTGGTAGGGTCCTGGTAGTGTCCTGGTATTGCGAGGAGGGCCGATGACCTTACAGTTAGTTTGTAGGCAGGTGAGGGGTGTGGCGATAGATGTGGTCGTGTTGTCCTGCGGTCGTGCGATGTGGGTCCTCCTGGTACTTTCAACGTGCGACGGCCTTCCGAGGGCACTAGACGTCTCTGTCAACACTCCCCTACTCCACATCTGCTATCAGTAGGAGGCCAGATACAAGGGCAGTATGAGAGGCACAGCAGATTCCACTCGAGTGTTTCCTCGCTACTGTGCAGGGCAGTTACTCGTGACGTCAGACAATGCTGAATAGTGCATGTCTCCCGGGACAGACTGAGAGAGACAGAATGTACAGCCAGTGTGGAGAGATCGACGCATGTTTGTTGAGTAACATCGACAGGTTTGACCATGAAGTATAAATAGATGTCAGCCAAGTTTTGGTGAGCTTCCTCTGTCTGGGATTTATGTAGAACTTTTTATGTCTGGAACTTTTGCAGAGCTTTTTCTCTTAGACCTTTCAATATGGCGATTTAGCGATGGACCAGACAGAGGCTTATGTGTTTGACATAAAGCTGCGAGGCGGGTTAGGTTTTAGTTTTCTTTCATTCGTCTTGTTTTTAAGAAGTGGATAAAATAGTAGTTAGAAAACATAAGTCGTTTTACTAGTATTTAGAGAGTGAGCAGATGCCTCTCTTTCACGAACAGCTCTTAGATTAGATGAAACATTTCTGGACAAGAACATCTGAAATATTAGTATTCATCAATTTAATAAATGTTACCATCTTAATTGTATGATTACTAACCGTCGCGGATACTTTTAGGTTTTGTTTACTGTTGTTCATCACATTCTATAATAATTCAATGACTTCGATAGGTTACTAATTGTTGTAACTAACCAAAAATCTTATGAATCATTTAAGTCAGTCCCACTACTGTAACCTCTGTTTATCAACTTTTATCGTTTTTGTAAAAGTAATTTTTAAAATTTGGTTTGCTAAATTGCACACTTGTTTTGAATACCGATAATGTAATATTTATTATAACAAACTTTTTATTTAATACATTTGTTAATAAACCACAATTATTTTAACACTTCCTTTTATTTCAGTTGACGAGTGGTGGTCACTCTGAATTGACAGATACCGACATTCCCTTAATTTTCATAGTTCTTCTACATAAGTACGCTAGCTTACTCTTACACTTCTAAGGTATTCATGACATTTGAATTAGTAATGTTGTATACTGTTACAAACTTGATTTCTTGCAGGTTTTATTTTAATGTTTGCTCATAAGTTATAATTTATTTGGGACGTTAACTCAGATGGTAGCTACTCTGTAGGTTCATTTAGATGTTATTTAAGACTAAATGACTTTAAGACAGATGATGTTAAACGGGCATTTACTATACTACAGTGACAGGTACTCTGAATACAAAGACGTTTACAAAGTATTGTGTTAATTTAGAAGTGGAGCGCAATATTACTGATTATTGATATATTATATTAAGTTGATGGTTGCTGCCACATAATTAGATATGATGACCTTACCGAAGCTGGACTGATGAGATAGACGACATCGACGGAAGAGCTCGCCACCGCAGGGACTCGACCCCCGAGCCCTGGATGAGAACGGGACAGTTGTTATCCGGATGAGTGCTGGTGGACGACAGACCCTGTCTACTTGGTAACTAGACTTTATATTGGCGTGCTTGTCCTCATTATTGCGCCACTACGAAGCGGGTGAGGTGAGTTGCTGTCTTCCATGGTTTCCCAACACTGGCCTAGTTGCAGCTCGAACCTCTAGCTGCCCGGCTTGCCAGGCAATACCATAAAATTACCCTCCATTTTACTAAGAAGATCCGCCCCCGGGTCTTTAGACCGATCCTCGATTGACATGAAAGTTGGACTCAAATCTGGAATTTTTCTGGCAGTGGGAATGTGGATAGGAATTACTTATACAGACTTATTGGAGCAAGACAGATAACTTAGGTAAAGGAACTGCCTACTTGAAGTTGACAGTCTGTGTACAAGCATCAGCTATACTCTGAAGATTGGCCGGTGTGTCCTTGAACTTGTGCAAGGCGTGCATAATTCTCCTACACGACAGCGGCAGGCACAACGGGCGTGGTATCACTAATCGCTCCAGCTGTACTAAATGTTTTGTATAAATGTGGCACCTAAATCCTGAAGTTGAATGTTCATTAAAAAAACTGACCATTATAAGCTATAGTCTCATATTTCATGTAAGTTATAATAAGGCAAAGTATTAAATTTAACATTATTAATTAGAAAATAATAATAATTGAACACAATATCGCTCCCTTCTTACGAATGGGGTATTATGTGTACAGTAAGTTTGCTGCAAGAGAATACAGTATTGTAACAACAGACATCACAAGACTGTATACTGTTATATACTACTTACTACACTAATAACATTTGATTTTGATTTTTCTACAGTTTCACTATTATATTTTATGTTTTATAACTATTTAAATTTTGTTGGCCATGGCATATGGTTTGGACGTAGAATAAGAAGGAAAGTTGAAATTTAGAAGAACATTTACAAATTAATTTGCTGTAAAAGAGTTCTGAAAATTGAAAATATATTACAGCTGCATACTAACCCCTAAATTTCAACTCTGTTGTGATCGGAATACAGGAAAACTTATGCTGTTTGAATTCAACTATGTATACCTAAGAATTAATGTTTACAATTTAGATTTCTCTAAAACAGGTCTTTTTTTCTGTAGGTTGAATATAGCGTACGTAAATATAGCTTTTTTCACATTAAATTCAAATTGACACTTCTATGACCTTTTTATGATAATTGATATTCTTATGGATAACTGAAATTGTGGCTGTATTGTTCGTCTTTATTATTAACTAGCCGGCCGGCTGCGGTGTTGACCGCGTGAAATTATGAAGTGTAAATAGTAACTTTAGATAAAATATGTGATGAAGGCAGTTAACAGCTAGCGTACTCAATAACAGTGAACTATAAATTGTCTTAGCTCAGTGTAAAGAGCGCGCGCAATATGCTCGTATGATGTCATAGTAATTCCCATCGCAAAGTCTTGCACGGGATACGAACCCGTAACCCCACCCCATCCACACCACAAACTTTATACAATACCTGAGTGAATGCTTAAAGGCATGCCGTTATAATTCTTACGTATGTAGTGGCTACAGTCCAAAGAGATTTTATTTATGAGTAGGTTGGCATAAAGAAACGACTGTTGAATTATTTCTCCGCGATCATTCTCTTTTTTCGGCAGATTGTAACATTTCACTGCTATTCACCTACTTAATTTTCGAATTTCGTAAAATCTTACATTGGATTTGGAGATATTTACATAAGCATCATTCTTATCAAAACATCATCTCGATATCTCAACGGGTATAAGCGGTACAGATGATTATTTGATATCACATTTTATTTTTTAACAGCTTTCAAGGACGAATTTCAAAAAATTCTTAATTACTTGTTTTTATATTTACGCAAGATTTATTTAAAGCAAAAATCATTTCAATATTTCCACTGGTTTAGGAAATTAGTGGAATTAATGAAAAAATATATTAAATTTTTTAAAGAGCTTTCAGGAACGGATTTCGAAAAATTGTAAAAGTACTTTTTAGATATTTACTTAAGCATCATTTTAATGTTAAAAATGATCACCTCACTATCGGAAATGTTTAGGAGAAATCACGGATTAAAGAAAAACACATTTTACGGCTTTTCACCCCCTTAATTTTCGAATTTCCCAAAATCGAAAATTTTGCGAATATGAATTTCTTTGGGCAATATTATAAAGTTAAAAAATTTATGATCACATTCCTGGTTAATAAGATATCAAGGACTCTTTTAAAACACATTTCACCCCTTTTCACCCCCTTATTGAACTTCGAAAAACGCCCTTCTTAGTGGGTGCCTACGTGGCAAGTGGAAGCTTCCTTAAAAATTTTATGGTTATAGGTCCAGCGTTTTGGACTGTGCGTTGATGAGTGAGTGAGTGAGTGTGTCAGGACACTTCATTTTATATAGTAAGACTAGCAGTCCCCCGCGGCTTTGCTCGCGAGTATTATTCGTAACTGATAATATTTACTTTAATTGAATAACCTCTTTGTACACAAGATTGGTACTTCAGTCACCAAGTGTTAGAATGTCCAAGCGGCTAGTTGAACTAATTCTGCAGCAGGATAAGTAGCTATAGCTGTCCACGCGAAAAGCAGTCTTAAGTTTGTCCCTGCCACTAACAGCGACTTCGCCTGGGCCTTATTTACAGCCCTGCCTATTTGACGTTGTGGGGTAATTACAGACACCTAAGGTAAGAAGTTAATCGACTGAGAAACATCTGTTTACCCTGTTCACAACCATTGGTGACTGTGCCCTCAATTATTTATTTTCAAAATATTCACTTTAACTTTATTGACATTGCAAGGTATTAGAGGGTAAAAGTTTAGCGGAAACGTATTTGGTGCCCCAAACCTGAGATTAGTGAGATGATATATCGTCGGTTTACTGCCAAAAGTGACAAAGTCAAAATGGATAAAATTATAAAAATGCCCAAGTTTAAAGTCTATTCGTCGTTTCGTACTGTTGTGTCACAGTATAGTAAGATACCACATTTTGTTAATATCTACAATTTAATACTGTTTTTAAACGAAATAGTATATATGACTTAATCACTTATGGCAGTATACCGACGATATGTCAGCTGATATTGTAGAGGAACCTAAGTGGAAAGCGAACTGCAATTTTACCCCTTTTAAAGACTACGTGTAAATTGCACTAATTCGATCTGCCTTGTAGTTTTTGTGTGTCAGAATTGAACGTTCGCACGCAGCTTTTAACGGAATTTGAGCCCAGTACGTCGTTCCTGCTTTTCGGATAGTCTGCCTTGAATATTGTGAAACTTAATTTTATTCTTAATAATCACGTTTCTTATAAAAAAAATTACATACATATTATTTTAAATATTTACGTAAGCATCACTCTGTTGCGAACAACACCTCAAAATCTCTACTGGTTAGATAGATATCGTAGGTTGATGGAAAACAAATTTTGTGTTTTTTCACCCTCTTTGGTTTCGAATTTCAAAATATTTTAAATTCACATCTTATACATTTGTATAAGTATCCAATCGAAGTGCAAATCACGACGGTAGCCCGTTCAGTCGAGTCGAAACTGATTTTCCCTAAAATAAAACAAAATTACCACTGAATAGTACTCAGATTTCAAATTTCGAAAAATCTTAAACCGGCTTAGCGATAATTTCTGTAATCATCATCATGAAAAAAATTAACTATATATCCCGACGGGTTCGACAGATATCGAGGATTTATCTCAAATAAGTTCAAGGTCTTTTCACCACATAATAGAGTGAATTTCGAAAAACCCTTAAGTCTCATTTTAGACTACTTTACTGGTGTCTCTTGAACGTGAAAAACACGACAATAGCCCGCTGGGTTCAAGATATATGGACGATTAATTGAAAACACTTTTTACTATGTTTCACACCTTTTCACCTCCTTAGAAAGCGAATTTCGAAAATTCTTGAAATTAATTTTCAGGTAATTGAGTAAGCAACAATCATAAACAAAAATCACGTTGCTATATGAAAATCAACGTGATCGCATTTTACCCTTTTTTAACCTCTTTAGGGTCGAATACGGAAAATATATTTTGATGGTACTTGGGATATTTACAAAAGCATCAGTTTAAAGCAAAGAGCACTTCGATATCTCGATTGGTTCGATAGATATGGTGGTATAATCTAAACCACATTTCACGTATTTTCACCCCCTTAATTAAAAAATTTAAAAACGTCTTCGAGTCCTTTCATAGACATTTGTATACATAACCAATTAAAGTAAAAATCATGACGATACCTGTGTTTTAAATATATAGACGATTCATAAAAAACACATTTTGCCCCTTTTTACTGCCTGGGGGTCGAATTTCAAAAAAACCTTAAACTACTTTTTGGGTATTTACGTAAGAAATATTTCGAAGTGAATATCAACTGTCTATCGCGAAGGGTTCGATAGATATCGATAGTTGATTGGACACACTTTTAAGGTCTTTTCACCCCCTTAAATGTTGCATTTCGAAAAATCCTTAAATTGGCTAATGTGCATTTTTACGAGTGTCTTATTAAAGTAAAAACCACGATGATAGGCCGTTGGGTTCGAGCTCTATCGACGTTTCTTCGGAAACACATTTCACCCCTTTTCACCCTCTTAGAGGTCAAATTCGAAAAATCCCTTCGTAGTACTCGCTTACGACCTGAAGGAAAGCCCCACAAAATTTTTCACGATTCTAGGTCCTGTAGTTTGGTTTGCAGTTTGATATGTCAGTCAGTCAGTCAGTCAGTCAGGTAGTCAGTTTTCATTTATTTATTTATATATATATATATATATAATAGATTTTTCTGTTGTGTTAATATATTCAAAAAACTCAAACTATCAGTTACTTTGATTTCATTGGTACTTGTATTTTAGGTCAATGTATAACTTTATGGTTTCAGATATGAAGAATTCTGTTATATTATTTACAGAAACTATTGGCATTCTTTTTTTTTTCTTACAGGCGAACTGTATTGAAAACAAATTTAACTACTGATAATTACCTCACTATATGGATATTTATTTTTGTTTGTGGACAGAAAATTTAATATTTTTTACTTAATACTTACGTTTGACAAAAAATTATATTTTAATTCGAATTATTTTAAAAATAGTTGAAGCTTTTCTTTTCACTATTAGGAACCAATTGTATTTATTATAAAATTAAATTTTAATAATTATGGGAAGAGTGAGGTGTGAATGTGTGGGGTTTAAAGTGTTACTGTGTGTTTGAATCTGTAAACGTCGACCTTGTGTATTAGTATGTGTGTGTGTGTGTGTGTGTGTTAGTAGTGAAAGTTTGCGTCGAATTTACCTTGACGATGGAGATAATTGAAATGTACTGTAAGGACCTTGTATGAGGACTGGTTGACTTCTGTTTGGTGATGGTAGTGTTGGTATTGGTGTTGTTGGCGGTGACGTTGCCTCAGGAGGACTTCGGCTCGATTCTCGGCGTGGTTGCTGTCTGCAGATGTTGTCCTTGATTCAGTTACTTAAACATGTTGTCTTAGAGAAAGTTCTAAATAAATGTATTTATTATGCTTCACGGATAACTATTTCCCTTACTTTGGTTGTCCTTTAAATTTATAATATATATTATTGTTCTGTGGATTAGCTCTCCCTCCGTAATAAGATATGTTATTTAGTTGTAAAATGTTGAATTAAATACAGAAATTAGTCTGTCTCTATTGAAATATTGCTCAGTAGAAATTTAAAATTATTATTATTATGCGATGCCATCACTATATTAACTTGTTGAATATTCTACAAAGAAATTATTTAATCAATAAATTACTGTTAAAATTCAATAATATTACCTTACTGGGTTTGCGTATGCCGGAACATTAATTATGTTATTATTAACATATTTTAATTGTACCTATGGAGAACTGTGATAAGTATACCAATATTGCCTACTGTGTGCGCGTATACCAAATTATTTATTATTTTATTATTAATTTGTAACTGGACATATGGATCACTGTGATAAGTATACAGGTTGAAACATAAATATTATACAAATATATAGGCCTAATCAGTCAGGGGAAAAAAATATATATAAGAAAATAAACACTAAACAAGTACTTCAGATGAGTAACACATAGTAATTGACAGAAAAACGAAAGACGATTATCTCGTACTCAATTAACTGCGTTCATGACTCATTTCAGAAGGGCGACCAGAGTATTAAGGTACCTGGACACAGACAATGTGTCGCTTGCCTACCCCCACATTGACAAGGGCTTCCAATGCATCCATGGACGTACCCTATGGTCTGATTAACCACAGCAACAGTAGGGCACAAAGGTGGTCTCTCTAGGGCAGGGCATCACTCCTCCCAGAGAAACAATCGCACGTCACTGCACGCAATTCGCCGACGATAGAAAATAGAAAGAAAATATTAACTCTGAAATAACTGACTTAACACTGAAAGCCTACATCCCGTTATGTCAAACCAACTGACGAAAGTTAGAGTTTAACATAACAAATCTCGTTCCATGTGTACGAGTTGCCATTCGGGAAAGTGACAGTGACAGAATCAATGAAATGAGGTAAAGTGGATAGAATAAGTAAACATCGTGTAACATGTGGGACAGTAATGTAAGTTAAGTTGTCAGCCTGGCCTCGCATCACCACTCGGCTCAAGTTGGCAGCCGTGTACGCTGAGTTACAAATTCCTGTTACTGGGTCGCCGTGCCGTGCATGTGTGCGTGCGTACGATTTGTCTAGAAGTGTACTGTATGAACTCTGCAGCGAAATAGTACCATCATCATAAACTATTTAAAATCAATTATATAACTGTAAAAAATACAACGGGCATTACATTGAGAAATTACAGGTCTCGCTTTAGCGACCAATTGAATGCTACTAAATATTAACTGTGTTTTAAAATTTTAATATTTTTATTATTATTTGTATAAAGCTGAACGAAAAATTATTAACTATCATTACGAAACTACGTAATTACAGCACACACAAAGGAATTATTAAGTATTATTTACATATGTATATATATTTATTTATATGTACATATTATAACTAAACTATTTACTTACTGTTTTAAATTGCTATAATAACTCTATTATTAAATCTCAGAATTTATTTAATGATTGAACTTTTGAAATTATGCTTTCATTAAACTAAAAAGAAATATTTGACTATGATAATAATTTTAATTGGTTTGAATAGAAATTTTAATATTATAATTAAGGAATTTTTCTGGTTGGGTGGGAAAATTAATGCAATTATTCAAAATTATTTATTTATTTGAGGGACTGAGGCTGATTTAAAATTGCTTGCTACAGGATTGATTTAAACACCATACCATTGGAGTTTTGACTTTATATTTATACGAGAATTTACAGATGGGTGGGGAAATTATTTAACTAAATTTTAAGTTTATTAATTTTGGTGGATGGTGGCTGGGCTGTGAGAGGTGAGGAACTCAGGCGCTTGCATCAGTGTTACGTATTTGATATTCTTGTGGGTTTATTTATGTGGACACTTTTGCTATGTGGGTGGTTTCACTCAGATGGTAGCTACACTGTGGGCTTTTATAGGTATTATTTAGGGTTAAGAAACAAAGACAGTTACGGTTGAACGAGCATTTACTCTACCACAATGGCAGGCACACCGAATAAAAATAGATTACAATGTGTTCTATTAATTTAGGAGGGGAGCGCAATATTGCTGATTATTAATATATAGTTGCGTGTTGGCCGGGCAGCAGGCACATTACATCATGCTGGGTGGTCAGCCCTGTGAGTCAACCAGTGATGTCATGGGTTTTCGCAGCTATGTCGCAACTCCCGAGAGACGTCACTGGGTTTCCTTGATGACGCCAGTGCGAATACGTGACTATCAACAAGTACGACCGAGGTAATGTCTATTTTTAGACTTCAGGTCACCATATTTCATCAGCCATTGACATCATTGAAGGGGCCGTATAAAAGCATCGGAACTGCGCAAAGAGAGTCAGCCTTGTGCAGTCTTGTGATAGCGAAGATGAAGTGAGACCGAGAGAGGTGCGAGGCAGCGAGCGCCCCTAGGGACGGTGTTGCCACTGGGGTGGCGATGGACGTCCTGAGAAGTGACGGGCCGAGAGGCGACGCTGACGACGTCGAGGCTGACGAGCTGACGAGGTGTGACATCACGAGGATGGCAGCACGGCAGCAATGGTCGGTGTCGAGGCTGTGTGACGCCAGCAGGCTGCAGGAAGGACGAACAACACTTGTGGTGTTATGTTGGAGTGCTGCAGAGGTGGTGAGCTGTGGAGAGCAACACTGACGGTGTTGTGTCGAGGAGGGCAGTAACTGGCTACTTGAGGAGACTGTCTACCTGGTGATTCAAGAGCAGGAGTGCTTCGAGAGTTCGCTATTGGTCCTGCTCGGAGGAGGTGCTAAGCTTGTGCAGAGAGGCTGGTGAGGGCATCTTGGTGATGTCAGGAAGACATCTTGGTGATGTCAGGAAGAC